>JABKKP010000394.1:0-114248 GCA_013624355.1 Fusarium caatingaense
GATGATTGTCGCGGCTATCGAAGCTCAGGGGGAGCAGGTTCTGCAGAAGAAGCGCCACGTACCAAATGAATGAAGGGGCCCAACCTTGGGCGGGTTCAGCCCATGCGGCGATCCCCGGCTAGTGCTGCACTAGAGTGTCTTGAGTCGTGAACCATTGGTGGTATCATGGGGGTCGCATGATAATACTTGCGGGGAGGGGGCAGGGCTGGCAGGGAGGTGTTCAGTGTTCAAGATTGCAGGAGCTGGCCCGAGCCGCCACTCAAGGACGGTAGCCATTTAATATCAGCACGATCTGTCATATTTCTGAACCCTGTTTCCCATCATCAACAAATAATGCTAATCACTGTTGTCTAAAGAGAGAAAGACAATGCATTTGTCGTGGTTGTTGGTCGTGTGGTCGTGTCTTGTTGGCCGCTCGCTGGGTATCGATGTCTCAGCCTTTCTCTCCCAAATTCCCGATTGCGCGGTACGTCGAAGGAAAAAAGCAAATCTTGGTTCTTGGCAGTGGCTGATCTTTGGTGTTATAGGGGAGCTGTCTACTGGAATTGGCATCAAACTCAACATGCGGTATCGACATCGAGTGTCTCTGCGCCGATTCAGATTTACAGACAGTTGCCGCGAGCTGTGTTATGAGCAAATGCTTGCCCAGGGAAGCATTGTGTGAGTAATACCCATCAACACCACCATGAACTGTCGCTGACCCATGTAGACGCCCTGAACCTTACTGCCTCGGCATGCGAGTTCCCCGTCCGCGACATCCATAAAAAGTTCGACATCCTCAACGTTATCATGTCGGCAATCACCGTGATTGTTGTTTGCGCTCGAATCTTCCACAAACTCAGATTCGAACGGTCGCTGCGATTGGATGATTACCTTATCGTGGTCTGCTTGATCACTAGTATTGGCAACACCATCAGTTGCGTCTTCGGCCGTACGTACTCCTATCCTCAACGATCAATACACATACTTACGATCACCAGTTTCCGGAAATGGATTTGGCAGAGATGCATACATGGTCGGCGCATATGGCATCACCGAGTTTCTTAAAGTAAGACTCTTTCTCTCCATCGTGAAGCCAATCACCTAACAACGAGTCTAGTACATCTACATCGGTCAAACCTTTTACGCGAGCGACGTCTTCCTTACCAAGATCTGTGTCCTGCTCTTCTACCTTCGAATCTTTCCCGTGCGATCAGTTCAACGATTAATATGGGGAACAATTGGATTAAACGCCCTCAGCATGGTCGCCTTTGTTATCCTGGCCATCACACAATGTCAGCCCATCAGCTATTTCTGGACTGGTTGGGATCAGGAACATGAGGGTCACTGTATCGGAACTAACCCGTTGGCGTGGGCACTGGCTGGTGTCTCTATCGCCATGGACTTTTGGGTTCTTGCAATTCCTGTCTTTCAACTGCTGAAACTTCAGATGAAGTGGCAGAGAAAGCTGGCTGTTGCTCTGATGTTCCTTGTTGGTACCTTCGTTAGTGTCGTGTCCATCATCAGACTGCAGTTCCTCATCGCCTTTGGAAGATCCAACAACCCCACCTGGGACTTCTTCAATACATGTTACTGGTCGGTTATCGAGATCAACGTCGCCATCTGGTGCGCCTGCATGCCTGATCTCCGACTCCTCATCGTCAAGAGCTTCCCTCGCCTCGACAGTTCCAACAACCGCTCCCACCCCTCGCATGGACACAGCTCTATCTCATCCAGATTGCACAGCAAGTCACCACACATCACCTCGAACCAGCCCGAGAACAACTTGTACAATGGAGGAGCGCGAGTGACAGGGGATGCGTCATCGAGCACAGCTGAGCTTGTGGAGATGACACGGTTTATGAATGAGAACAATAAGAATGCAGTATAGAGTGATACCCAGCATAGATATCTTATTCCCTAGCTAATGATATAAACGCTCATACAATGTCTGAATGCCCCCCTTCTTGATCGCGATTTACACACAAATATCACATCACCAGTAATCGAGTTTTGAAACAGAAATCGTTGCTAAAACAATTGCCTGCCGGACGAAACTGTGGCTGTCAACAGGGGTCTAGATGCAGGTGGAGTATCGTACGACGCCAGTAGCTTGGGCCTTTTTAGCTATATCCATAGTCTATGCCTTACTCAGGTCCAATGCCATCTTTATAAAGTCTGTGCAGACAATGCAATTAGACAGTATATCAAAACAGTGAAGTTGTCGTTGATAGCCGCGCTGAGGGCAATCTGGTTAGTCATCCAATGACATCCGCTGTAGACCTGCTAAGGACGACTCATAACAACGACATGAGTGAAGTACTACATTCAGGATCTTGAGATGAAACTTCCAGTGATGGAATCAATAAATCAAAAGATTTCTTGAGTAGGAACCCTTTGTCATCCAAGATTCTAGTTCATAGGCTCAATCGCTATTGAAATCTCCTAAAAAGCAGCTCAAGCCTTCACGTATACGAAAATACCAACTTAACGAGGTTAGGCCTCTCCAGTCCATTGTCCCTTGAAGGTAAGAGTGTCACTAGTTGCAAGTCCCATTAGCTATGTACATTGTCCTGGCTAGTTCCTAGGATGGCCACACAAGGAGGGATGGATACTCTAGAGACAAGGTCTTCGCGAAGAGAAGTAGAGGATTGAAATCTGGGATGGGAAAACGTGTTGCTGTGACCTCTGACCGGTATGTCATCGTCAAAAGTCAAAGAGTCTTGCAAAGAGTCATTCATCCAGTGCAATTCCCAATAGCTTAAGGGTGAACTTCGCCTAAACTATATGTCCGGTAATATTATATCTCGGTGGTGCTCTATTCCGTAAGCTAGTGAATTCTCAGATGGGTAGACGAGATGAAGATCAACCCCATCAGCCACCCACTATGGTCGGCCGCCCTGACCCGTTCTCCAGGTCCAATCAATAGTACCCCACATAAGCAGATCACTTTAAGACATTTCGCGGTTGTACGGATACAACACTTGATCGTACAATTGAATAGCAGGAAGCATTCTTCCTCGTAGGGCCAAGAGATTATCAATGTGGAGGGGGTGACAGCTTCTCACGTCCTGTCTGGCGGAATAGATCGGGGTTAGGAGAAGTCCTTATCGCGCATGTCTGTAGTTCGCCATCTTCTCCTTACTATCTATCTAGTTTTTTGCACTTACAGCTCGGCATAGAGAGATCCGCAGAGGCGTACTTAGCAAGAGGGTACATACATCCCTCCAGAAATCAATACACCTGTCATGGATATTTGGTCAGCATTTCCATATGCTGTTAGGTTGCAAATACAGATTACTGTTATCCAATGATTTCAATATTGCCCCCGAAACAATGTGGTAGTGTCTATCCGTCTTTGAGAACTGCATCTGGAAAAACCTTAAGCAGTTGCTCCCAACGCCGACCACACGTAGGTTGCCATTACTCACGTGGATAGGTAGATGCAAACCCTACAAGGCAAAAGCTCTTACACCATGCTGACTCGGAAGCGACAGATTAAGTCCGCCACACTCACACTAAAACTACACTCAGCCTTTTTATCAAGCTTTTGGTGTGCCGCTTCCCACCAACTTCCCGCGGCTCAGCTGACCGGGATTTCTCCGACGGGAAGTGACTCTCGACGGGATTAGTCTGGAAATGGGCGCCTCGGGCCGATCGAGTAATCCGTCCGTTTCTCTTTGGTCAATTGCTACTAGCTAGCACCTCAGCCCTAGACCAAATACAACCAAAGCTTCTCTTAAAAAGTCCTCATTGACTCGTGGATTAGTCTACAAAATCCCTCGCCGGCTTCGGTGCCGCATGGTATTACTTTTGGTCCCCGTTATCGATAAAGACCAGGTGAAGCCGCCTTGAATAAGGTTTCAACAGTTCCTCTTGGCGACGAGCTGTGAAAATGAGGCTTGAACATGATATCAACAAGAAACCGCCCTCTACGCAATTAACAATTACTTCATTGGCAAAAATTCTTGAATTGATTTCTTGGTACTTGCTTGGCAGTTTCAAGAGTGAGATGCTGCAAGTATGGCATCATAATCCTGTAAGGGTCGTTTTCTCTCCTCTTCTTCGCGGGTTGTTGTTAGCAAAAGTCAAATCATGGCTTATCTACTAAGCAAGTGTTTTTGTTGGTCCCTTCCCAGCTGCAAGCTCAGAAACGACTGCACGCTAAGTCTGCTGGAGCTTCGCGGTAGATCTGCAGCTATCGTCATTAGGCCGTAACAAAAGCCACCAAAGCTTGGCCAGTTTTGGTTTCCCAACTACTCGCTGGTGCGTACTAACTAAGCAAGCTCAGATTACTCCTTGCTTACAAACGGAAATCGGTGGCCGAGCTAAGCTTGTGGTGTTTTCCAAAGAGGGACGTCTGAGCTTGCGATCGCGGCTGGTGACATTTCGACGTTTGGTGTAAATGGAAGCCATCCCGACCAAAGCCGAAGGAGACGAAGTTCAAGCTAGGGAAGTTGAAACTACCCCTTGATCTAGGGAATTGCAATTGTACGTATCGGATGGAACAGCGCCTTAGTCGACGGAGCCGCGGCAAGTGAGGGGAGATTGCGCTCAGACATTCACATGAAGAATTGTGCTGCTGGGACTGGTTCGGCTCCAACTGATCGTCCATGTCCAAAACTCAATTGTCTCTCCTTCTTGGCACTGGACATCAAGCTCAAGCTCTCTCAGCTATCCACAACCATTAGGCAGGGCAACGAGATACCAATCATTACACTCAAGACCTGCATGGTTAGATCAAGCCGCTGATACCATGGACTCGGCAATCGTGCCAACTGCCCGGTAGAGCGAATAAACGTCCATCATTACGGCATGTGGCACTAACTTAAACCCAAGATCTGGCTTGTCCGGAGATCTTCATCGTCGGGGTTTTCAAAACCCGTTGGGTGGGTGGGAGCACTCTCGTAGATGTACATACACAAAAGAAGCAGACAGTGTCTGTTTCTCAGAGTGAGGATTGGTTCACGGATTCATCTTCGACCCACCTGCCAGCCAACGTTGCTCAGAGTCTAACTCTTTTTGTATGAATTTGCAGATCTTGCCTTAGCTCCATCTACCCGGATCACCTCCGTGGATGTTTAACGGCACTGCAGGAAAGTTTCAGATATTGTTTCCACTCTTGTCAATCCCTTGAAGGTTGCACATGCAAGACATGTTGAAAATACTCCTTTAAGAATACTGCAGGAACGATCGACATCATCTAAGCTGCAGCTCTAAGCTGTAGCTTCAACTCTCTTCATCTCTGGTTCAAGAAAAACGGCGGAAAGATTTAGGTATGAAACAACTGAATTTTGGTTTAAACCGTTCCGCATTGTTTCTTTCTACCACCCTCACGATGCTGTTGTTAGCTTGACATCGTCTGTGACGTCTCCATAGGACCCTTAGACGCTATTTCCAACTTCCACTTTCAAAGCTTGGTTGGATATCGTCTTCTGCACCTCGACGATCACGAAAACCTTCAAAGATTTTTTGCCTCATGAGAGCTCGCTTTCTAATCCACAACATGTTGCAACATGCAGCTCCGGTTGGAATAACCCGAAGAGATCGTCATTGAACGTGACCCGATACTTTCCTTTTCACCACCGTCGAGTATCCTGCAGCTATAGCTCTTGCTGCCAAGGTGTTGATGATGGCTGTGGCACATATCCCTCATAGAGATGCAGTCCTGTTGAGTGACGATCTGAAGAGAAAGAGTGAATGTTGATCAATTCGGCTCGTCAAGCCGTCAAGATCATGAATAACCACTCTCCGAGTCAATACGTGCTTCATGCTGCCAACTTTTGAGTCAGTATTAGATTCATCCTCTCAACTTGCCACACAATTCATGTATAAATATCTCGATATCTTCCTGCCAGAAGAGACTCATCATCACACAGCTCAGCAATCATCAGCTTACAACTACAACACTCAGCTTCCAATTCAATTCCCAAGCCTTCAACGCAACCTATCCCAAGCACACCTCAACAACATCTATCAACATGCAATTCTCTATCCTCCTCACAGCCCTGGCCATCAGTGCATCCGCAGCCCCTACTCCTCAGCTTAACGCTCAGGTTCTCAACGATTTGGTTGACGTTAACTCTGACAACCTCGCTGGTCTCTCTGCACTTCTTGGGGGGCTTGGTGTTACTGCCGGCACTGACGACGCCCCTCTTAAGGTCCTTACACCTATTGGCCCTGGCCTGTCTGGCCCAAGCCTGCCTGGTACGAAGGCCAAGAGACAGCTAAATGCTCAGGTTCTCAACGATTTGGTTGACGTCAACTCTGACAACCTCGCTGGTCTCTCTGCACTTCTTGGAGGGCTTGGTGTTACTGCCGGCACTGATGACGCCCCTCTCAAGGTCCTTACTCCTCTCGGTCCTGGTGGCCTGCCTGGTACGAAGGCAAAGAGACAACTAAACGCTCAGGTTCTCAACGATTTGGTTGATGTGAACTCTGATAATCTCGCTGGCCTCTCTGCACTTCTTGGGGGTCTTGGTGTCACTCTTGGTACTGATGATGCCCCTCTCAAGGTCCTTACTCCTCTCGGTCCTGGTGCTCCTAGCCTGCCTGGTACGAAGAGAGAGGCCGAGGCTGAGGAGAAGAATGCTTGATCTACACGTTCTTGACCCCCCAAGAGGGTCTCATGGCTGTCTGTTATCACATCTCGGGCAAGACAGCTCTCAAAGCACAAATGGCAACCGACATCCGAATCACTCTCTATATGAGAAAGACGGTGTAATCTGTGGGGACTTCTTGGGGTACGAACTCAGCTTGTATTTGGTTAACGGCTCTATTGGTTGATGATTGATGATGTAACTATAATGACTTGTCTTATGTATGACTACGGAGGGCTGGATGTTAGTTATCAATCTATTACTTATCACATGTCTCAATGTTTTTCAGTGAAGGTACAGTGTAGTTGAAACTTTCGATGTGCCGAGTGCCGAGTGTGGGATCGTCAATGCCAAGCTCGCTTTGTCAGTCACCAACGTCGCGGGTCCTATTCTATTCTATTTAAACGGGAATGTTGACCTTGGACGTCACCTCCTATCAATCTCTAAAGCCCCGAACCTCTCAGCGAATGGGCGGATGAGATTGTGTCTGTGCCTCACGGGCAATAAGACTCACAGCGTCAAGCTCCAAACAACCGTAACTCGGTAATCGCGCCATCTTCCCATAAAGGCAAATCGAGAGGGATCATTCCTCTACGTGGCAATAGCCTAAACCCAAGATCTCAATCCCCTCAAGATCTCCTTGTAGGGTCCTACCCGTCCAGTGGGTCGAAGAGTAATTGGGGTGGCTGACATAAATAGACGGCCAAGCTGTGGTGAGATACACTGCTTTTATTTCTATCAATACTTGGCCCTAGTAGATCAGTCTTCGATCTTGGACCCACCTGTCAACCGAAGCTTATCGGAGAGTGAAGATTTACATCGATGCCGGAGGTGATCCGGGTAGATGGGGCTAAAAAGATCAGCAGCATCTTTACCGTCTCTTAACTCTTCTTCTTCCCTTTATGGTATCGTATTGAATCCTTTCTGGATTCTGTTTCATGCACCTCGACGATCTGAACAACGATCGAGTGCTGCTGCCGGCGGAATATCACAAATCGCGCTTCCATTGAATCAACTCGAAAGATAGCCATCGCAATTGAGACAATGTCCACCTTCTTGCCCACTTCAAGTTTCCCTGCATGATATCCCTTTGACCTTGTATTTTTGAGTTTTTCCGAGGCGTAAGTCATTTCCATCAAGGTGGCGATTTGACCTTCATTTTGGGAACTGTTTTTAGTTGGTAAAGACGTCGCAATCAATATGCTCATCTTGGGGCAGGGGATCAGCAGCTGTTCTTTGTATCAAGGTGCACAGTATCCTTAGTCGATGGACGACGGTAATTGTTACATCATGTGTTTTCTCGAGAGGGTGGGATATAAATAGTTAAACAATTCATTTCTTAACATCGTCAGAAAGCTTTGCTTAACATTCCTATACTTCTAAATTAAGCATTGTAGCTCTTCTGGATTACCTTCGCCTCACTGGAAGCTGTTTCGTCGACGGAAGTCCAGCACTACACCGCTCGGATTGACTAGACTACGCATCTCTCAGTAAGCGCTGCTCCAAAAGTTGCGATTACACCGCATTAGACACTGGCCTAACATGAGAAAGTGACCTCATGCCAAACCTGAAAACAGCAGTCAAAGATTCCCGTTCCTGCGTTGGCGTTGGCTTATTCACAGCCAAACAAAACCTGCCTGGCGCTTAATAATACAAACACTGTTTTGCTTGGGCATACTCTATAGCCTAAAACAAACGCCGCGTGTCAATGACAGGTTTGTGTCTGCAAATATGCCCTCTCCGTCTGGCGACGGAAGGTGAGGCTTCCTGAGACAAATGTGGCTGATGCAGGACGAATAGAAACCCTTGAGTGGAGAAGCGGAGAGTAATGTCTTGCCGTAAAATCGTGAGGCTCGAGGTCAGTGCTCGGAGGCCTGTTTAACCTTGTATTTAAGCATTTCAGCGTGGCGTACTCTAGACCTCATTCGGGTGACCGTGTCGGTAAATGACATTTCCGGGAATGATCAAGCTCAAAGTTTCAGAGCAATAGAAATGTCTAATTGCGGCAAATGCCTTGTCTGAATAGGAAGCTTATGTCAAACAACGCCCAAAGGATGGAGAAGCATAATTATGGCGTTGAGATCTCGCCTAATCTATCCCAATTCCGTTTGGCATGGCTGGATTAGGCTTCGCCAAAGCCCCATAAGGCTGAGTTACAATGAAGGGCATTGGATGGTGGGAATGTGCACTTTTCAGCTCCGAACACTAGCGCAGTATGGCTGGATGTCTGCATGTAAACAAACCGCCATGGACGGTCTAGATGCTAAGAGGGGGAGAGGCATGCCTGGAAGCTCTTTGTATAAATGAATAATGGTGTCGACGTTGGTAGTTGATGTAGCATAACTTCACCTCTTTCTTCACGCTTATACACTTTCACGTACAACCTTGAGCCACGATGCGTTTGTTGAAGGGCCTTGTTCTCGGCCTCCTCATCGAGAGAGGTCTTGGTCAAACAGAACCTGCACCTGGAGGTGGAGATGCTGTCGCGACTGTAGCCGATCCTCCGACAGTTGATCCTCCCGTTGAGACGAACGGAGGTGGTGATGCACCTGATCCTGTGCCTTCAGCACCGCCAGTTGGTGAGTAACAATAGGTCTGATTGCACCGCTTGCTAACACCCCAACCGATACTCCAACAGGCGGTGATGACGACGGCGGTGATAGCGGCGGTGATAATGGCGGGGACGATGGTGATGGAAATCAACCTCCTCCTGACACCCCTACCGACCCTCAACCCACCGCAGGAGATGGTAACCGAGCCCCGGCCGACGAGCCCTCCCCGGTCGAGCCCCCCACGGATCCTACCGAGACACCGGACCCCGTCGATGCCCCGGTCCCTACTGACGAAGCACCTACTTTTATAGACGACACTCCCGCTGCTACCGACGTTGAACCCAGCGACCCTGAGCCTACCGATGCCCAACCTATCCCATCTGCAACCGATGCCGAGCCGGAGCCTTCTGGAACAGGCGCCGAGCCGGAGCCCAGTGCCCCGGAACCTACAGACACAAACGGTGAGGAGCCTACCGTGACTGAACCAATCCCAAGTGATGCCTTGAACTCTGTGCCGGAAGAGGCTATACCCGGACCAACTGGAACTGACGATGAGTCGGTTTCTACTCCTGAGGCCTCTAATCCACCCGCTCTACTTCCTACCGTGACCCCGAGTGACTCGGCCATTGATACTCCAGATGAACCTACCGTGACCTCTGTTGACTCGGCCGTTGAATCCCTTGATGAACCTCCCACTGAACCTCCCACTGAACCTCCCACTGAACCGCCTACTGAACCTCCTACTGAGCCTCCCATTGAACCTGCCACTGAGCCTCCAACTGAGCCTGCCACTGGACCTGCCACTGGATCTCCTATTGAATCTGCCACTGACTCTCCATCAGACCAGACGACAAACTCCAGAGCCGGAATCGTGGCACCAAGTCCAACCGGCGGTGACGATGGACCAACTGCCACTGATGATGCGGGACCTACCGTTGTAGAGTCAGATAAGGCCGACAACGATGAAGATGGCAAAGGTACAGACGCTCAATCCTCTCCACCTGCGCCAGCCAACACGGACGATCAATTATATCAGCCCGGTACTCCAAACGAGACAGATGGTGAAAATAAGCCAGAGCCAGCCAAGCCAACCAAGGAAGAACCCAAAGAGACCAATGAACCAGACTCTAACCCAAAACCCACTGCCGCAGGATCTGGTGTTGCACCACCCAAAGCCTCCGCGACCGGCAAAGACGGCTTCACCACGGTGACTGGCTCCAAGCCCGGTCCGACACAAGCATATACCGTTCCCGTCGATCTAGAAGAAGACACCGTCCTTGGCGACTACGCCGAGTTCAAGAGGGCAGCCGACGGCAAGCAAGAAGTGTAAGTCCGCCATCCTCTTCCATATCTCCTTACTGATTTAATCCACCAGCCTTCTCAAACCTCCCCCCAACGGCAAAGCAAACTGCGAAATCGCGCCCACGGGTGGCGAAGTCGAAAATATTCCCATCGGCGAAAAGATCCGCGTTCTCCTCTCCGTCAAGATCGATCAGCCCGGTTCCAAGGGCGGCGCCACCGGTTCGCGACTCAAGATGTTGGTTGATGAGAATACTGTTTATGATAAGGAGCTTGTTTCTACGGGTGGTGATACGGAGGATATTGAGAGCGATCCGTTTGAGAATGCTAAGAACCAGAAGATTAGGGTTTTGCAGGAGTGTGGGGAGAAGCCGACTGAACTTACTATTGAGGATGCTAATATTAGGGTTGCTATGGCTAAGAAGAGTGGTGGCGGTGGAGGAAGTGGCGGTGATAGTGGTGATAAGGGTAAGGGTGGTGATGATGATGACAGCGATAAGGGAAGCGGTGATGGTGACAAGGGAAGTGGTGGCGGCAAGGGCGGCGATAGTGGTAAGGACGAAGGAGGCTCTGGATCTGGTGATGATAAGGGTGATGGAGGATCAGATGGCGGTGACTCGAATGGTGGCTCCGGAGGTAGCGGAGGTGGAAGTGGAAGCGGTTCAGGTGACAGCGGCAGTGGTGGTGATTCCGGCTCCGGCTCTGGCTCTGGTTCTAGCTCTGACTCTGGCTCTGGCTCAGGCTCAGGCTCAGGCTCAGGAAGCGGAGACGCAGCATCACCATCAGCCACCACCGTCGACACCAATGTCGCTGGAAAGACTGAAAGGGTCGGCGAGCTACTATTGCTTGCTCTGCCGCTTCTTGCAGTTTTCATGTGGTAGACGTTATCCATTGGGCGTTCTATGTATCTAGTTGACGAGAGATGACGGATTGAGTATGTAATGAGTTTGGGATATAATGATACGGGGGTGGTCACTTCAAAGGCAAGAGCATAATTTGGAACAATCCTTGAGCGCGCACGTATGCTTTGTAATTCAACGGAGCATACCAATGCGATCTGCACCGTTTTGTTGCAATTGGAATCACAGCGTTGATACTCGAAAGATTCTGGCCGTTCTGCATACGTCAAGCCTCTACTGAAACTTTGACCCTCTCCGGCTTCTCCCGATCTTCACCCGTTTCTGTTATTCTATTCAATCAGACCTAACATTGACCCTGTCACCCTTTCGGGTGCTTGACTTGATCCGTGTTTTGGTGTCCGCAGACTTGCATGCCCCATTTGCACTGCAATTTTAACCCCCTCACTGACCACTTCGTGCGTGTTGTAACTTACACATACCCAGACCAAGGACACCCACACCCATTTTCACTGCGATTTTAACCCCCTCCCTGTCCTCCGACCAGCTTTACTTTTCAGTGTTCTGTCCAATTATGAACCTGGCCCTATCACCCATTCATCCGAGCTCTGCTGTCACATGCTGTCAAACGATATGCAATGTTCCCAGTTGACGCAAGTATTTCAGTATTTGAGGCCAGCTTGAGCGCGTCACGCTTGGCGGATTCACTGCAATTTCAACTCCCTCCCCAACCTTAGAATACTTTTTGACATTCTAGCCAGTTAGAAAATTGACCCTGTTGCTCTAGTCTCGGTCTTGATTCGGGGGCCGTAAGCCCTCGACTGGGGTTAAGTTTGCAGTGAAAAAGCAGGCTCCGCGAGTTTGGGTTGTTGAGGCTCTGCTCAACATGGGGGTGGGGTTAAAATTGCAATAAATCGCAGCGGGTTTCCTCGAGCATCGGGAGAAGTCGGGTACAGGCTTGAGACCCAACTTGAAGCAAGCATATTTGCAATCAAGAGTCTGTGGAAGCTTTCCACTATTTCTTTCCGCCTACCATTATCTACTTGCACCTTTAGTCCTTTCCGAGTTTCTTAGTATGGTCAATATACGAAGCTGTCTACTAAGACGTCTGTCTACAATAATAGTAACTTTGTTGGTTGGGATATGCCTTCAAAGAGTGCCTTGGTTGAGATTTATTGATCAATTACTAATATAAGATATTATTCTGCTCCCTTGCCATACATCCAAGTGAGAGATCTAATTACAAGAGTAGCCATATTATGTATGTCGTGGATGCAGGCTTTCACTGCAATTTTAACCCCCTTCCTGATCTTCAACTACTTTTGGGCATTCCATCCAATTAAGAATTGGCCCTGTAGCTCTCCTCTCGGTTATAATTTGGGGGCCGTGGGATCTTGGATTAGATTAAAATTGCAGTGAAAAACGCCGGCCTCTTCCATTCTCGGCTAGCTAAAGAGATGCAGGTGGATGGATGTACTTGTTCTGAGAAAAGAGGCCTTGACGGGGGTTAAAATTGCAGTGAAGAAAGAAACCGCCCCCCAGAACGCCCCGTTATTGCCTGTAGTCTGTAGATCACTCGCTTAGACTTCTGTTCGAACGCAGAGGCACGCGAGCACTTATTTTGCAACATAACGATGATGAGCCATGCAGTAGTCTCAGACATCAAAGCGACACCGTTATGTTTATCAGGAATTTCGTTTTGTGGAAAATTTTACTATTTTGTTCTCTCTACCATCATCTACCTGTGCCTATACAATAATGGTAACGTTGTTCCGTTGTTCGGAATGACATCGACCGAGATTGTTCTGCAAAGAGTTATTTTCATTGACAGTCATGGATCTAATGCTAGTATAGGATATTATTTTGCTCCCTTGCCATTTAACTGTGAAATCCCTTACCTCCTTCCTTCTATTTTCTTTTCTTATGCTTCCACTTAAGTTACAAACAATAAGGTTATTACTAGGAATAAACCTACAGTTTCTTAGATATCTATATTGCACTTTTATCCCCTCAATGACCCCAACCAGCTATAGTCATTATTGTTCTATCCAATTATAAGCATGCCAGCAATTATGCACGGCCAGTCATGGTTTCTACTTCACTGCAATCTTAACTCCCTTCCTAATCTTGAACTGCTTTTTGGCATTTTGCCCAATCAGAAAATTGGCCCTGGCATCATGTGTTTGGTCTTTATTTAGGGGCCGTGAGCCCTTGATTGTGATTAAAATTGCAGTGAAATTTCGATCTGTCACGGACTTGGCAATAAACTTCTGAACGCGGAGAGACGAGTGCAATTATATCAGGCAACATACCGCAAGAAAGTGAGAGACTAGTCAGAGATCTCAAAGCGATACGATTACACATGTCGGCAAATTTGCAATAATTCGGAGTCTGTGGAAGCTTTTACTATTTTGTTCTCTCTACCATCCCCTACCACGCCTCTAGTTCTTTCCGAGCTCCTTAGCACGGTCCGCAGCAGCCTTGACAGCCTTGTCAACGATCTCCTTCATTCCAGAGTTCTCAAAGCTGACGAGCGCAGCATGAGTGGTACCGTTGGGGCTGGTGACGTTCTTTCGAAGCTGAGAGGGTTCATCGGATGACTCAACGAGCATCTTGCCAGCACCGAGGCAGGTCTGTGTTGCGAGGCGAGTGGCTTGCTCCTCGGAGAGACCGAGGCCGATGCCGCTGGAGATGAGATGCTCGACGAAAGCGAAGAAGTAAGCGGGGCCGGATCCTGAGAGTGAATTAGCGAGTGTTCAAATGTGAGTGAGGTTCAAACTTACCAGAAATTCCGGTGACAACATCGAGAAGCTCCTCCTTGTCAACCCACTCAGTGGCCTTGCTCACAGATCCCAACAGAGCAGAAGTCAACTCCTTCTCCTCAGAAGTAACATCCTCAGCAGCATACAATCCCGAAGCGCCCTCTCCAACCAGCGCAGGAGTGTTAGGCATAACCCTCACAATATGAGGAGCCTTGTTTCCATCACCCTTGAACCAAGCCGCAATGCTAGCCAGGGTAATACCCGCCGCAATAGAAATAACAACAGGCAGACTATCGCGCGGAGCCCAAGCAGAGCTAAGTTCCTCACAAACACCCTTTGCAACCTGAGGCTTCACAGCAAGAATGACAACATCTGCATCGGCGGCAGCTTCTTTGTTATCGGCGGTGGTGCGGACGCCGAGGTCGGCCATTTTGTTGCGGTTCACGTCCCAGGGTTCTGAGACGTAGATGTTTTGCTTGTTGATGTTTTTGGCGAGGAGGCCGCCGATGATGGCGGCGGCCATGTTGCCTCCTCCGAGGAAGGTGATCTTTGCGTCTTGTAGAGAGGGAGTCATTTTGGTGGTGTTGATGAGTGTGAGGGATTGATGAGATGAGGCGGGTACTGGTGGTTTTGTGGTTTTGGTATGGTAAAAGTTTGGAGTTGAATTGACCCCGCATCGGATTAACCCTGCGCTACCCTTTTAGCTTTGGAGCGATAACGGCTTGACAGATGACTGTATTCCAAGAACTATTTGTAAGAGAAATACAGGCAATTTTCACATGTCATGAATGATTAATTTATTCAATTGAGATTTTCTCATTCACGAGTTGCGATACTTAGGTGCAATGCTCTCAATGACGTCAATGCCTCACCTCTCATCGAGGTGAAGATGTACCTTATCTCTGGAACTTCAAACGCACAGTAAAGCTACCCGTCACAAATACATCTTTAAGAGGCCTTCATGATGTAAGCCGGTATGAAAACATCGAGGTTTACTTCATCTTACAAACGAGCGTGGGGGTTGCTCCATCCAAAGAGAGCTTCGGTTACAGACGGCCTTCATTGATCTATCGATAAGATAAGGTTCTCGATAAGCGATAAGCGATAAGCGATAATGATCCTCCAGTGTCGCGAAGAGGTTGCTAATTAGAGACTCAGCGCCCACAAGACATTTAAAAGAAGCATCAGTGCATTGAATGTCATGTTGGATATCAATCGCTGGTGGTTAAAAAGAGTATCTATGAGGATGTGAAGCAATGCAACCAGTGTCTAATTACAATGATTTGTCTGGGACTGGAATTGCCAGAATATAGCCTGAAGAACGAACAATGATTATGTCACCCTTCGTAGCGTTCAGCCAAAAAATCATGTCTCATCAGAAAAGTCAGTTCAACTCAAGGAAGTTAATTTAAATACCCGAACTGATTACAATTACTTTTTGGACGCCTCAGAATTGCAAAAAGGCACTGAGATTCCGAGTTGCAGGGTAGCTGTCTTATCGGGAGTCACGTCACTGATAACAGCTACGATAAGCGATAAGGTCTATGAAATGACGACACAGACGCGACGCAAGGGTGAACAACGCGACAGGCAGCAGGAGCAAGGTATACAAAATTTCAAAAAATCATGTAAATCTTCAATTGAATTACAAAATCCATATCATAACCTTCATAGCCCCAATCTACAGCTTTCTCTTATCAGGGTCTCTCCTAGCAGGATTTGTCCCAGCAGGGAACTCTTTCTCAGCAGGAAAGTCTCTCCCGCGAGGGTCTCTTGGAACGTCTCTCCCATCATCAGGAAGATCTCTCTCATCAGGAAAGTCTCTCACATTAGGAAGGTCTACCTCATCAGGAACGTCCCTGTCATCGGGAAGGTCTGTATCATCAAGAGGGTCTCTCGCCTCAGGAGGAAGATCTCTCTTATCAGGAAACTTGCGAAACATATCAGCAAGCTTATCAAGCGGCGCAGCCATAAGTCCCATGACCGTCTCAAAAGGTGGATTCTCCCCAGCAGCAGGATGACTTCGCGTAGGCACAAACCGCTTCGTCTTGGAGAACCGCGCAGCCAACGTCTCAGTCTCTCGGCCACGCGACTTGAGCGCCTCTTCAAGAGCCGGCATGTCTCGCTTTTCTTCCTCGTCGATGTGCGTCTCTAGCAAGCTCCAGATTCTCTTCAGCTGGGGCTCGTAGTCGTGGTCATCGGAGCTGAGTTTCTGGAAGACCTTTAGTTCTTCCTTGATCTGCGGATGTTAGTGAGATTGATTCGGGTTGTGGGTGATTTTTATGTACCTCGTGATGTTCTTGGCGATCATCGTCGGCGAGTTTCTTTCCTCTATCGCCCATGTACTTCTCCATGGCGGGATAGACAACTAATTCCTCCCCGATGGAATGTCTGGCTAATTCCCAAACAAATTGATTTCCGAATCTCTGCTTATGATCAAGGTCGGGTGTGTTGATTACTTCATTGTAGTACTCTCTCAGTTCACGGTGGTCCTTGGCGACGGCGTCTGAAATTGCGGATATGGCCGCTGTTTGGAAGCGGATGGGATTCTGTTGGAGGCGGAATGTTGGAGGCTTGATAACCGCTCGAAGCTGAGGCGTGAGAATTGCACGGATTGAAGACATTGTGCACTGATGGTTTGATTGATTAATTGGAGAATTGCGACGGGTTAGAACTCAGATCTTTCCATCATATATATCTACACACTTCCCAGCCGACGAGCCTTCTGTAAACATCGTGAGCTGTCATGACGGTGAAATGAGAGACGTGGCTCAAAATTCATCACATTTCTTGACGCGCAGCAGCGCAATAAGTGACAACCTCACTCGTGATAACTCAATCATACTTACCCAATTGACCACTCATAGAGTATCAATGGTAACAGGCAGCTTCTCATTCGCTTGAGCTGCGAAGCTGTCTTACTCCGGGCCCTTAGCTCCGGTACGGTCAGGTCCAGACATGATGATAGGTCGAAGCTGACAGCTCGCCACCCAAACATGTGTCTCTGTCGGGCAAATCATACTCCGCGGTGCTTGTCCGGGGATCGGGTACTGTACTGTACATTATGTGTGCTTAATGAGAAAAGCTTAAAAGAGTGTAATCGATCGGAAATCGAGAAACACGATTGAATCAAAATGATTGATCAATGGCTGTACCCGTGTTTGTCTGATTGGATGTTCCGTAGTCGCGGGTGAAAGACTCCGGTCGCTGTCACACTGAATCAGAGTTGCAGTACATAATCAACAGGCAAGACAGGGAATATTCCGTCTCTGTGGTACAGTACAATGAACTAAATTCCCGGGACATTGAGTTCAACTACCGTTTTCCCCCAGAACATTGACCAAATATTACGCCATCATCGAGTCACAAGTACGACAACGAAGTTTTTCGGATCACACCGTCATAAGAGGACTAGCTTTTCTCCACTCCCCGCCGGTGATACCACCTCGCAATTTTTTTATTCCCAGACTTTCCGAGTCATAATGTCATTGACTTTTGTAAACTTTGGAATCATCAATTTCATGTACCTAGTTGCAGCACAGTTGAGATATTGTCTTTGCTTGACGGCATAATTACGAGATGTCGATCTCGCCTTGCATGACGGAGTTGATTGATAATTTTCTGTAGTACGCATCATAGTGGATACTTTGTTAAGTGATTGCGCATGTCCACAGATTTCTAAGTGAGATCTGAAAGTAAATAAAATGCCCGAGATGGTCCTGCATTAGATCTCTCTTCAGCAGTAGACATCAATCCCCAGATCAATCAACATGTCAACAAACTCCTTCATGCGAAGCGTAGCTCTGCTCGCTCTCGCTGGCACTTCCGCCGCCGTGCCCGTCGTTTCAGAGGCCCAGACAACAGTCTCTTCATCAGGTGTCGCTGCACCAATCAGACCGTACACTGATGTGACTTCTCACGGCCCTTACACTGGAACGCCTACTACCACCGGTGCTGTGTCGACTACCGTTCTTGCATCCGCCGTGGCGCCTAAGCCTCCTCCACCCGGATCTTATGATTACCCTGCCAATGGCAAGCTGAACGCTCCCCAGCCTGCGCCTTACACACCCGATGGCGGTGTCGGTACCAACGGGTCTGCGCCTGTGTACCGTGTTCAGAGCGACTTTGACTACCAGTCCCTCGCTCTCGCGCTGTACCAGGAGTGGATTGAGCTCGATCTGTTCCGCTGGGGTCTCGCTACTTTCTCCAAGGAGGAATTCGACGCCTACGGTATTGGTGCTGAGGATCGTTTCTTGATCGAGTACATGGCACAGCAAGAAATTGGCCATGCTACCGTCATCAGCAACATGCTCGGTCCCCAAGCTCCCAAGCAGTGCACGTACAACTACCCCGTCTCCAACGTCCCTGAATTCATCGACTTCAACCAGAAGCTGACCCGCTGGGGCGAGTCCGGTGTCTACGGCTTCCTGCCTCATCTCAACTCTGGGCCTGCTGCTCAGCTGTTGCTTCAGAGTATCACCATTGAGGCGCGACAGCAGATGATTTTCCGCCAGTTCGGTGGTAACTTTGCTATGCCTGAGTGGCACACGCCTGGTATTCCTCAGAGTTGGGCTTGGACTTTGCTTGCGCCTTATATCTCTAGCTGTCCTGCTGATCAGACTCGTCTTGTGTGGCAGAACTTCCCTTCTTTGAACATTCTCAACCAGCCTAACCCTGCTCGTATCAATGGGTCTAATGTCTGGAACGAGACCACTGGTGGATACGCCAACACTTTGTCTACCGCTGATATCGAGGACGACGAGCTCTGTGTCAATGCCACCGACAAGACTCTTGATTGCCCTGCCGCCATCACAAACAACCGCAGCATCCCTCTGTCCTACCCCGGTCGTCAGGTTTTCCTGAACTGGGACGCACCCGGCCAAGCCGTCGGACCCAACAACAGCTACATCACCTCCACCAACGTCAAGGAGCCCAAGTTCGCCGCGTGGGTATCTCAACTCAACGTTACCTACTCCCCACTCCAGAACGTCAGTCTCGAGGATCGCACCGCCTACACTATCCAGCCCAACGTTTCCACCTGGATGGGTGACCCTGCTATTAACAGCACCATGTTCCTCGCCTTGACGGATTCGGATGTTTATGTTACGCCTTACAACCTTACTATGCTCAACCCTCACGTTGCTGCTCTGGCTGTTTACCAGGCTGGCTAAATGTGATGTCCAGTTCGAGCAATTAAGCTTATGTAATGCTGCCCCCGGGGGCAGGAACTTGCTACTCTGAACCTGTGGGTAGACTTTTCGTCCACCCCTGATGGATATGGTTCGGTCTCTTGTTGTATAATTCTATTCAATGTAGCCATATCACGATTTAATGATACTACCATTTCAAATTATACGTGTTGATTGTTGTCTGACTCCTGTGGCTGTTTCCCCCTGTTCGTTACTACAGGGACGTATTTGCTTTTTTGTTTACGCGTGTCGCTTTCTACCTGTGTCATTCTCTTTATACCCCGCTCAGGCACCAGGAACAATTGAACTCAACATACCCGCCCCAACATCTTCACAACACCAACAACTGCAATTTCCGCTCCAGTCACCATGGCCACGACATCTCCTACCCTGGGGGCCAGGGTTAACGGATCTGATTGCCTGATCCTACGGCTCCCCAATGAGATTCTCTCGAAATCATGGTTTTGGCCCTTGACACTGGGTGCGATAAGAACTCGATGTTCCATTCGCGTCCCAGGGCAGCAATGCGACTATCAAAAACCTGCCGGCGTATCAGAGACCTAGCGCTACCCGAAATATATTCCGATCTCTGGATCTGCACGAAGGACATGTTCGATAGCGGAAGGATAACATCCCGTCTTTACAACAAGTTGGAACATAACCCAGAATTGGGACAGTATTGCAAAAAGCTCGCAATCATCCTAACGAGGGTTTCTGATCTCCCTGAGCTTGAGTTGTTGACTGAATTCGTCAGCTGCTTCAGTAACACGTGAAATCTGACAATCACTTGTTATGCCGAAGTATCAGGAGAAATGCATAACTACTTGTCTGCGCTTATCAGAACGGCACTCAGAAACTTTCCAAATCTAAAAACTCTCCGGTTTGAGACTGACATGTCATTACCTTGTGTTCTGGATGGCATTGGTGATATCAGCACATACACATCGAACTTGTCCGTACTTTTCCTCGAAGTGGTTGGGTTTCACGGCAATGACGCGCGATGGCGCGCTCTAAAAGTAGGAACATATAATTGCCTTGTAGGACTAGGGCTCTATTGACATTTGATACAGGAACTTGAGGGTACTGCGCCTATGCAAACCCTTACATTGTGGAACTTTGGCCCAGGACCCGCAGCACTTGACGCGCTAGTCAGATGGCCAAAGGAACTTCGCACTCTAACATTCAGTACGAAGTTGGATGGTCACCAAGGTCAGGGCTTTTTTGATGATTGGAGCTTGAAACTCCTACAGCCCATCTTGGAAATCCAGATGACCAACCTGCGCGAGCTGACCATTGTTGAGATGGACACTGTGGCAGATAGGGACGACATTGGGAATCTCAACTTGACTGGGTTCATCAACTTGGAACGCCTAAGTCTAGCCTGTATGACGACTGGATATGATCTACGACATATCCCACGCATTTTCCCTCCGCTACTTCGAGTCTTTACGTGGCGTATTATTGATTTCGGTAGAAATGATGATCGTACTGAACGGTCACATCACTTCACCCAAAAGCATGGGGACTGGGTGCGTGCAATGGTGAAATTTGCTGCACAACATCAGAGGAGGCTAGAATGCATCTTCATTGACTTTCTTGGTCATGGAGCGAATTCTCGTTTGCCGGAAAGCGATGTCTATCCATGGGATCGCTTGGATGATATCGATCAGGATTCGAAGAAGCTTGGGATACGCATTCGCTACGATGAACCTTACATGTCGAAGGAGGAATTTGAACAGGACCTGCAAGATCTTGCCAACGGAATTTCAATTTACTAGTTAGGGTTATTGTGGGGGATTTGGATAAATATCGAGGGCTGTGGGAAGAAATGTATTTATTGTTGAACTAATGTGTAGTTGTTCAATTCAAACGCCTAAACAAAATGAATCATTTCAGTCCTCAGATATCGTCAAATGTATACAAGCCCTCCAAGTATTAGCAATGACTCCCATGTGCTTCGCGTGGCTCTTGTGGCTGTGTATAGGCAGCTTGACATGGATCTTAGACTTACCCCGCTTAGGCACCAGTAATAAATAAACCGTTTTATTATTCCAGCCTGAACATCTTCATCATTCTACAAACGCAAATTCTAATCTACATCATGGCCACAACATCTAGTACTTCCGTGCAAAAGGTTAACGAGCCCAACTGCCTGATTTTACAGCTCCCTGTTGAGATTTTCTCCGATATCCTAGGCCTCGTAATTGAAGCCGAGGATAGCAACCCCTACGCCCAATATGCTCGTCTCCGGACAGCAGTGAGGTTGTCAAACACCTGTCAACGAATCAGAAACACATTGTTACCCGATATATATTCTGATGTCGAAATGTATCCTCTACACAAAGCTGACATCCATGAGAGCGACAAATCAAGAAAGTCCGCGTTGCGTCTTTACGAGATATTGAGAAACAACCCAGAATTAGGATCGTACTGTAAAAACCTCGAGATAATAATCGATGATCCCATATTACTGCCAATCTAGTTGGTAGCATCTGAATTACCGGAATCGACAATTGATGCCTTCGGGTGGCTTCGCAATACCAGGCATTTGACGATCTTCGGCGATTACTACACAGATAATATCAGGTTCAAAGCCCTTTCAACCGCAATCATGACCATTGCGCTCAGGAGCCTTCCGGAACTAACGACTCTCTCGTTAAAAGGGTGTAACATCCATCTTCCTGACATAATTGACGGTATGCGCGATGTTGGAAAGTGCCCTAGCCTTTCAGTGTTGGAGATCAATTGCACGTCGTTCGGACTTTTGAAAGCTGGTGAACAGTGGCATGGGTTAATTGTAAGGAAATATGGCCCCCTTTGGGATTTTATTGATGCTTTTCAAAAGGACTTTCCGGGCACGGCACCCTTCAAAAAGCTAGACTTGCACAACTTTAGCTTTTCGCCCAAAGTACTTGAAGCACTTGTACGATGGCCAAAGGAGCTCCATACTTTGTCCTACCGACCCAGCATCGCTCAAGCTAGTAGTAGAGACTGGACCTGGGAAACCTTGCAGCCTATCTTCAACACTCATATGGCAAGCTTGCGAGAACTACACATCTATGATCTGTTCAGAGGCGATCACGTTGACATTGCCGACTTGAGAGGGTTCACTATGTTGGAACGCCTAACCCTTCCTGCTACGCTCATTGGAGTCGATTAGAGCCATATCCCCCGCATCATCGCCCCGAATCTGCAGTATTTCAGATGGCAGGTTGAGTATGGGGATGGAAATCCAAGAATTATTGACGAGAAGCACGAGGAGTGGATACGCGCAGTGGTGGAATATGCTGCTAGACAACAACAGAAGCTGAAAACCATCTTTATCAATTCAGAGGGTCGCTCGTGGGAATTCGCGCGTGGAATCTTTACATATTCGTGGGATCTCCTGGATGATATAGCCCGGGATGCGGAGAGGTTTGGGATACGCATTCAATATGATGAGCCTGATATCTCGAGGGAAGAATACGAGGCTGTTGTTGACGGGGAACCGGATGATGACTGAAATTGAGTATAGTCTGGAAGACGCCTGTATCTATTGCCAGATAAGAGATGGTTGCGATTATCACAGATGATATTAGACGAGCTCTCATTAATTCCTGACTGTTGTGTTCAAATGATTGAAGAATATCAATACCTCTCGTTGCAACCAGGTGGGTCGAAAAAGACATAATGCTTAGTGAGGGATGCCATAAAGAATAAGATAGTCTGCTCAAGGCGTTACTAAAATATATGCAAGTAATCTTGTCAATAGGTCTCTGTGTCGTGGTTGTGTTTCGGACTGCCTAGTAGCTTCCTACATGGATATGCGTGTTTTTCCAAATACGTACGTACACTACGCCGCCTTACTGTCATCTTACATTTACCCCGCTCAGGTCCCAGGAACAATTCAAACCTCTCAATTCTAGCACCAACATCTTCGTACCACCAGTTTCAGTCAAGTCACTATGGTCATATCTAGTGTCGCCATGCCAAAGACAGACCAGTATAATTGCCCGGTCTTACAGGTCCCTGACGAAATTCTTTCCTCTATTCTAGGCCTAGTCATTGATGCAGAGTACACAGAGTCGTATGGCTACGACGTAGCTGAGTACGGACGCAGGGCAATAGCAGGGTTAACAAGAACCTGCCATCGATTTAGAAACATATTGCTGCCCGAATTATATTTCAGACTACGAATAGCCTCGCCGGAGTGTAACGATGAGTTTGGCAGGATATGGGAAACCTCAACGTCCCGTCTTCACAGAACTTTGGCAGACAACCCGGAATTGCGAGGGTACTGCAAAGTCCTTGAGATATACCTTGATAAGAAAACGAGACCTTCACAAGAATATGGGATCTCGGAGTCGACATTCCACATCGTCAGTTGGTGCGGTAACACAACGCATCTGTCTATCTCGGGGCTTAACCTTGACGTCCATGGTAAATCCAAGTCCAGACTTATCAGCATGGCACTCAAAAGCTTCCCAAGACTGGAGATACTATCCCTTGAAGGGTTAGAGATTTCGCTACCTTTTCTGGTAGACGTCATGGGTGATGTTGGCAGATACAATACAAAGCTGTCCGAACTCCAGCTGAGTGAGGACGGTATTGTCGTTGGTACAGAGTCGCGCACCATGAAAGTAAGAAAATATGCGCAGTTATTGAAGTCTATTGACAGTTGGTACAGGAACTCGAGGGTACTTCACCTGTTACATGTTTAAGAGTTCACAACTTTAAACAAACCCCTGAAGGACTTGACGCCCTCGTAAGATGGTCAAGTAACCTCGAAGAGCTATGGATCCGCCTTGAACGCTCCTGGTATGGTGGCTCGCCTCGTTCCTGGGGAGGATGGACCTTTGCAGTCGTACAACCTATCTTGGAAGCGCAAATGACCAACCTCCGTCAGCTGTCTATTGTAGGAGCAGACAATAATAACGATGATATCACTAGAGATATTGAGAATCTGGATTTGACTAGTTTTGTCAAGTTGGAAGTACTTACCCTTCCTTGCTACTTCACCGGAACGGACAAGCACCACATTCCTCGCATCCTTGCTCCGAACCTTTGCATTTTCAATTGGCTGGGTCCTTTCTACAACAGTGCCGATAGGTGGGTGATTCCTGAGGAGTGGGTGATGCCCGATGATGGGGTGAGTCCCGACGAATGGGGGATTCCCGCGGACTGGGTTTATTCCGACAAGAGAATTCAGGACTTTGGCCAGGAACAAGAGGATTGGGTGCGTGCAATGGTGGACTTTGCTGCGAAAAAGCAACAGAAACTGAGAGAGATCTACATCGCCTTTAAGCAACAAGAACGGGGACATGGCGACGGTCAACCGAGCGCTGTTTATCCTTGTGAACACTTAGAAAGGATTGCCCGAGACTCGGAGGAGCTTGGAATAAAGGTTCGCTGTTGAGAAGGTGACATTTTATCCTTGGATTACATTTCTTTACAATCAAAACGATGAGGCTGCCTTTCAGACTTAGGCTCAAATTCGGTCTGCAGGGTGCACAGCACGTGTCTGATCGCATGATGGCACAGGAAGTTACTGCAAAGACGTTCCACTTGGAGTTCAAGAGGGTCTATAAGCGGTGATCATCGACCAACATCGAAGCAAGGCCGGCGACGGGACTTTGGGGTTGAGAGGAAAATAGCCGGGCGGCCGGCTACTCCGTAAGTATATGCGTGTTGTCTAAATTTGTTTTTAGCTATGCACGAGAATCCAATAGTTTTGCACCCTTGTCGCTTCAAGAGCCAATTATTGACGCTAGTGGGGTATATCGTTCCGAGTTGGGACAGGCTATTGACTATTGACTGTCAATCTGGTTAGCCTTGTCTGCTGTTGGGGCTATTTACTGACCTGCGTGACACTTTAAAAACAAATCGGAATTGCTGCGCGGGCCTATTCCGCCCGAATATGATCAATGACTGGTCTACCCGGAAGGTATGCATGCATTGGAGGATGACAGCTGAACTGGCCTAGACCTGTCTTTATTGCCAAGCTATCGGGCATTGCGTCGGTCAGCCATCCACAACACCATCCATCCAAGTCACCTTGCTGCTCCCTCTTCTCTTTTCAGTCCAAGGCATAATGTAGCTTACAAGACAGAAATAGAGCCGGAGCGAATTCTTTATAAAGAACGAGATCCTTTGATTCCCTTCAGCTCAGAATATAATTCTTCATCGATCCCTACTCATACTTTCCTCAACTACCCTGCCAGTTCTATTCTTTTTACCCATTATCACTGGATACTGCAGCAAGTCTACAATATGTCGGCATTAGCAGAGAAAATCGGCACCAAGCTCCTAGTAAAGTTTGCCTGTGGCATTGCTTCAGCTGCTGGAGAGAAGGCTTTTGCGAAAGGCTTTGAGGAGTTCTTTGGCAGCGATGAAAAGGAACTCGAAAACAACATCAAGGCCGAGATCGCAGACGTCAAGAACGAACTCAAAGAAGCCATCAATCAAATCCGCGACGTCAAGAAGTCTATTGACAACCTTGCCAGTCGATTGGCCGACAGCATCCTGCAGCTTCGAAGTGACTCCTTGAAGGGTCATTTAACAAAGATCGACAGTCTCTACAACAGTATTATTGATATTTTCGAGACTGTTGTTCGTGACTCTGAGATTGCGGATCTCGAGAAGCGCCAGTTGAGAATGCGTGAGCTCCAAAAGCGAATGGACAATCGACTCAAGGAGGTTGCCAAGAATGTCCCTGAGAGTCTGGAACATATCAATAGCTTTCTCGGCGAGGAGGGAAACAGTTCATTCCTGAAGCAACTTGCGCAGCGTGCATTTGACAACTCGGACGAATTCCGAATTTTCTACCTCCGATGTAGAGCTTTGGTGAGTAACACTTGATTAAGAATCAGTGACTGGAAATGTATAGCTAACTAGAAGTTCAGGTCTACAGCTACTGGGCAGTGGTCGGTCGAGGTATTGAGCTTCTGGAAATGGCGACAAGAGCCCCCAAAGTCCACTTCTCTGAGGGAGAGAAGACTACCGCCCGTCACCTGGGATACCTAGAGAAGCAGCAAGAGCTTTTGGAGGCATCCGTTGGCAAGGCTACTATCGACCTTTACAACAGTCTGATGGAACTTGAAGGGGAGGTGAAGTTGCCAGTATGGTTTGCGACTAGCTCTGGTTCGGGAATCGCAACATCCAAATACATCGCAGGCGTCTCCGTCCACGAAATAGGCTGGGCAATTGACCCCTGGCAGAAGTGGTACCTGATACCTGTATCGGGCAGGGAGTCACTTGAATCATTCAGTGGATCTGCTTACTGGCTGCAAGAGATCGAAACAACCGATTACTTGGCCGGTTTGACGATACGTGATGGCCAAAGTACTATCAGGTACGCCACTAAAGGGCGTAGGCTCCGTGACGCTCAGTGGAACTGGTTCATCAAGCCTTTAGCACCAGGTTCTGACAAGTTTACTATCAGGCAGGAGGAATCTCCCGGCTGGGTTATCTCTGTGGGTGAGGGGACTCGGAACTTGGAGATGTGGCATACCTTACCTAGCCCACGTGCTGAGGGGTTTCAAATTCTACCTCTGGGGGATAAGTAAAGATCGATGGTAGCGGGTTTGACGGACACAAAAGACATCGATCATATGCCCTCACACGCAGCTATCTCGTGGCTCAATTTCTTCTATTTAATACTCATAGTCAGACAGAGCTTGCAACAGACAGGAAAAGTCGCGGTGGCATCTTTATCTCCAAACTCTGGCCCCTCCTTCGTACCGTCCTGTTCCATAGTAAAGGACTTTGGATCGAAACAGTGAATTGAATGGTCTACAGGAAATTAGATTAAAGATAGCGAGGCTCATCGGAAAGAACATTATTTGTAAGGAAACGCATATGCAGATACTCAATTTAAACAAAAGCAAGCTATCTTAGATATCATCGTAAGTATACAATCCCTCCTCCAATCCCTTAATCTGCAGCGCCAACAACTTGGAATAATACCGACACATAGCCAAATTACCACCGTGGAACCAGAATCCCGGAAGTCCACTCTTCTGCCAGATAGTCCTCATCTCGCCTTCCTCATTGAATCCCCAAACATCATTCACCTTGTCAGCAACAGCATCACCAAACATGGTCCTCGACTGAGTCCTCATGTTCTGATATCCGGTCGCGAAGACAATCTCGTCGGCTTCCAGCTCAGAGCCATCTGCGAATCGAAGACCGTTGGGAAGAACGGTTTCAATTTCTTGGCCGTGCTTCACCTTGATCTTGCCGTCGGCGATGAGTTGAGAGGCGCCGACGTCGATGTAGTAACCTCCGCCGCGCTGGAAGTACTTCATGAGAAGACCAGCGCCATCAGGGCCGCGGTCGACCTTGAAGCCGGCCTTGTCCAAGCCTTCGAGGATGGCTTTGTCGCATTCTGCTTGTCTGTTGGCAGTTTCGATCTGAAGGGATTTGAAGACGGGAATGGGAAGACCGTGGACAAGAAGATCAGCGTCATCGACAGGAGGACCGTCTTCGCAGTAGACACCCTTGAGACCGATATCGGTGATGGCCCTGGAGGAAACGACGTGGGTGCTGGAGCGCTGGACCATGGTGACGTGATAGCCCTTCTCGAGGAAATCCTGGGCTATGTCGTGGCCCGAGTTGCAGGAGCCTACAACGATGGCCTTCTTACCCTGGCTATTCTCCTTTGCGCCAGAGAACTCAGAAGAGTGACAAAGACGATCACCCTTGAAGTCAGAAATACCCTTCATATCAGGCATGTTCTTCTTTCCAGAGTGACCAGTAGCCTGAATAATATGACGAGGATGGAAAGTCCTCTTCTCCTTAGTTCCATCCTCCTTGGTCCTCTCGACAGTGACAGTCCACGTCTTGGAAGCTTCATCCCACTTGGTGTCAATGAGAGAAGTCTTCATCCAGATGTTGAGTTCAAGAAGTGTAGCATACGCCTCGAAGAACTGGGCGAGCTTGTCCTTGGGTGTGAAGATGGGCCACTGGGGTGGGAATTGCATGTACGGCATGTGGTCGTACCAGACTGGGTCGTGGAGAACGAGTTGGTGGTATCGCTTGCGCCAGTTGTCGCCCACGCGGTCGTTTTGATCAATTGCTAGAGCTTCGACGCCAAGCATTTTGAGACGAGCGGCGGCTGTGAGACCAGCTTGGCCAGCGCCTATGACTGTTAGTGATTGAAAGCCAAGCTGGATGGATGTGTAACTTACCGACGATGAGAACGGCTGGATCATCCTTGGTGAACTCAGCAGCCTCAGCTCTTCGCTGAGCCCAGTTCTTGCGTCCAGGCATACCGCCATGCTCAACACCTCTAGGTCGATGCTCATTGACAGTCTCTTCATGACCCTTGATATCCTGAATGCGGGTATAAAAAGTGAAAATCTTCCACTGTCCATCAACCTCCACCAATCTTGCCAGACCCAATCCTGTGGCAATAACAGTATCAACCTCAAAGAAGAACTGAATACCTTGCACATCGCCCTTGCCATCAATAGGAAGAACCTGCGGCTTTCGCACAGGCGAACTAGTGTCAAGACCAATCTTGCTCAGCCGGAATCCATCCTTTGACCCAGCACAAGTCTTGAGGAACGATAAAATATTATCAGGACCTTGAACTGTGCGGAAAGACCAAGTCAGTGCAAGATGATCGCGCCAGAAACCATCGTTGGTGAAGAGCTGTGAGAGAGTGGGAAAGTCTTTGCTCTTAAGCGCCGTGTTGAAAGCGTTGACAACGTTGGTGGCGATTTCTAGCGGGCCTGTAGGCGCCTTTGGTGAAGCGGAGGGGAATTTGGCGGGAATGATGTTGGTAGAGCCAGGAACTGCCCAAGCTCGAGAAGAGCGAGGAATAGACTGAGGAATGATGTCGCCCATTGTGAAAGTTGTAGTTGAAAGAGAATGATGAAGGATAGAGTTTGATGCCCAAGTGAGGGGAAGATGGGACCTTTTGTATGCCGAAAGCTGTGAAACATACAGTAGAGTTTGATGATATTATTGAACCGTTGGCTCGCTTGTTTCCCCACGTTTGAGGATCCTCCCCCGCTCGGCACTAACTTGGCTTCGACTGTTAGCAAGTCACCCCGCACTTTGTGGTTCAATGACTGCGGTTCCGAGATGTTGTTGTGGGTCTGGTAGCTTGCGGAGACGGGTCCGGACGAGTTTGCGGAGGCGGTTGCGAGTGCTGGGGAAAGGCTGAAAGGGCTCTGAGTCGGAGAAAAGGATATTTGGAGATACTAGTAACCTTCTGACATTAATTGAGGGTTAATGGAGAGTCAATGGGAGATGGGTTGATGGAAGATGTCGTGACGGACGGATGCCGTGATAGGACGGAATACGCACTGTTTCACAGGTTACGTGTCCCACTCTGTCTGAGGCCAGACAGCTGAATCACTTCAATTACAATCACATGCTTTTGATCAATTTCTCTGACTTCTACAACCCTCAAGGTTCATTATATTAGTAACGGGGAGTTGAGGTGAAGTTGAGACGAGGCTCTGCTTACACCAAGACTTGGCAACCAGCAAGCTACCAATCATGGCCGAACTGGCAGATCTGACTCGACAGGAAGGCTGACACTAATTCGGGAGATTCTTTTCTGTCAGATCTTAGCTCATTAGTCTATCTGAGCTTTAAGGTCAGTCGTCAAGTCGTACAGTTCAATAGTCAATTTGCAATCTAGAAGGAATTGAATCAGGGTACAGGTTAAGGACTGGCATTTTGAGATAAGCGAGCAATTGGCAAGGCGCTCGCTGCGATGACTACTACAAAAATGGCAACAGCCAGAAAATATCAATTTTATGTCGAGATAGAAACAAGATGAAATTATCGAAGAATAAAATGGGCTCGAAACCGGTCCGGCTTCATCGTTTGTGCAGGGTGCGACAGTTGAGGGGCCAGCATCGTGTCATGCTGTCAACAATTATCTGATGCAGCCGTTCCTATCACTCATCCCTCAACTGTCCAGCTTGGAAAATCGACTTTCGAAAACCCGAATTGATGGCAAAATGGGACATGATGATTCTAAGATTTCTGCCAAGTGCAAAAAATGAGGTTCTGCCNNCTTCTCGGTGTTAACGAGATGTCATGACCAACTAGACCACAATACCATGCTGTTTTTGTTAGTAAGCGTTCGCCAAAGCTGGCCTATCTAGAGAGAGACCCGAGGCACCCGGGTTGAATAAAGAGAAGAAAAATCAACACATGCTCGACCTCTTCTTTATGTGGACCATCAATCGGAATCACCAGACATCAATTGACTTTGCGCAAACATAATCACAATTCATGGTGTTTAGCACATCCGGTCGCTGACACAATCCTGCCATATTGGGCGACATGCTTGGAAACCCTGACATAGCAATTGCTTTCCATGACTGAAAACTGGCTCGCTTTGGATATTTGGAATTGTGGCTGATCATTACCAGATCCAAATCTGCACAATGTAGCACCTCACAAGCGAGAACAGCTTTCTGGGTGCCCCTCACTCCTCCCATTACCATTCTATGGTGCAGCGTTACACCGCGATGATAATAACGAAGCATATTGGACCCTTTCGCAAGTGGTGACATTAACGAGCCAATATTATGCAAGCATGCGTCAGTAACAAGTAATGCAGCAGAGAAAGACAGGACGATAAAGTCCGCCAATTGTCGCCTTCAAATCCATGTTACCTCAAGGGTCCAACACCGCCGTCGGGATTGAGACCCGCCATGACAAAGTACCAGGAACCACATTAATCTCAGGGTCCAAATGCTTGTCGCGACATCGCACCTCAAGGATCAAACAAGATCTCATCACCGACTTTAACAGTAATAATACTCCGAACAATTACTTCAATTCCGACGTAGAAAGTACGTTCCGTAGTATCCAAACTGGACCCATGCTGAGAAAGCGGCTTACCAACCTTACACAAAGCGGGGGGACCTCACTCTAGAGGGTATAGCCGCATGATGACAAACCGTTACAAGCGTATGACAATACACCATCGTGGACGGCCCGCAGCTTATGCATATTCGTATAGCTTACTGTGGCTGCGGTGGCTTTACTTGAAGGTATATTGGATTCTGTGTTGGGATAATGAGGTCTTGGTGTGAGACGAATCGCCCGCTAGAAACAGAACAAACTAAATAACTGAATCATTATACGCTGCTTGGACGGGTGAATAAGCTGACTTATTCTGGCGCCCTTTGTCTTGGCGGCGAACCTTCTGTTACCCACTTGCAAGTGTTTTGCTTTGGTGGAATTGTTCAGGTTCGGCCGCTTCAGGTTCGGCCGCCCAGTCGGATTTGCAGTCCGACTCTGCATTTTACCCTGCATCTCATCTTTGGAATCAGCAAGGGAAAATTGAGATGGAAGAATGCAGAATTTGAGGCTTGCAGGAGAGAGATGTCCGGGAGAAGTTGGGTATATAAAGCTGTGCTACAACCCAGAATTGAAAGTTACTCGGCAGCCTCGAACAGCAATTGCAGCAGATTCAATTCTCCCAAGCCAATCTCTCAACTTCATCACCATGAAGTTCACCTCCATTTTCACTGCGGGCCTGCTATCTGCTTCCGCTTTCGCCAAGCAAGCTCCTTACGAGTATGAGCGTCTCGACAAGGACGATGCTGTCAGTCACTCCCGATCAATACCTATCGCAGTATACTAACGGCTACAGCTTCTCCTCGTGGTTGATATCCAGGAAGGTCTCTTCCAGTACACCCGAGATTGGGATCCTACTCTTTTTCACCATCAGTCTCTGGCTCATGCTGCCATCGGCAAGGCTTTTGACTTGCCCGTCATCCTGACGACCTCTGCTGATCAAGGTAACTTCCAACGCAATAGCTGAAAGACATGGACTGACTCTCCAGGTCCTAATGGTCCCCTTACCCGCGAAATCCGCACAATGTACCCCGATGCCCCCCTGGTCCAACGCCAAGGCCAGGTAAACGCCTGGGACAGCGAAGAATTCCGCGACGCCGTCAAGGCAACCAACAAATCGCAAATCATCCTGGCCGGTATCGTGACCGACGTGTGCACTACCTTCCTTGCTTTATCTCTTCGCGATGCAGGCTACTCCGTCTGGGCCAACATCGAAGCTTCGGGAACTACCAGTGCTCTTATCCGCGATGTTTCCAACGATCGCATGCGCGATGCTGGCGTGCAGGTTGTTAGTCTTTTCTCAATCATCTGTGAGTTGATGAGGGATTGGAGGAATACGCCTGGTAGTGTGGAGCTTTACCCTTGGTTGGGACAGTATATGCCTCTTGCTGGGTATGTGGCTAGGCAACATGCTGCGGCGATTTCAAACGGCACTATCTTTCCTGGTGAGGAGAGTTTGACTACCTATCCTTAGGCTGTCAACGTTGCAAGTCGGTAAAGACATTCTCTATCTCCAGTGTGGACCTGCAGAGTATTATGGGTAGTCCGATTTACGACGGATGGACTATCGCTTGGAAATTATGCGGGCTTGCTCGCCTTACATAGACTTAACTTTCTTCTTAGTCACTCGTTGACTTTCCTTTTCAATAGACTGAATTGAAATCTGCACAAACAAATAAATTGTCCTGTTGGCATGTAGTGAATCGATTTGAGAACCTCAGCAAACCATGGTATTATTTTGAGGATAAAGAAACGGCGATGAGCTTTAAATAACTGGCATCTGAGACGAGGTTCACATCAGTCACATGCTGGTCTAAGAACCAAATATATAGCTCTGCGGCGCTGGAACGCTGATCAAATAGCATGAGAAAAGCGCAGACAGAACAGGGTTCCGCATTCGCTTGGGCATAACGATCTGCGGCCAATACATTGAGCTGGTCCATATTAGCACAAGTCTTTAGTCTAATACCCCACGTCGCTACCAGGAAAGTCGTCTCGGGGAATCGGCATTAATGGTGCTTTCATATGAAAGCGCTTTACAGAAGAATTTGTATCTGTGCTCCAAATTGAGATCTCAGTGTTTTAGAATAAAGGCTTCAATAATATGTGATAGAGCGTTAACCATGTCTGCTCAAGCTGGGCGGCGTGGTTTCTAGAGCTGAAAAATACGGCTAAAGTGTGGTCGTGGCTGGCTTTATCCAATTTGTCTCGGATTTCCCCTCACCTATATTCGTGCTTTTAACTTTCCCGGAGCTATTGGAAGAAAACTGACGATTCTAAGCTTGGAGGCGTGAATAGTTAGAATTGCCCTAAATCTAGATCAATCCATTGCCGTAACAAGCTGGATGATTCCTGGAGGCCCAGACGGTTCCAATGTCTCAGCTCCCCGCTCGTGGAAAATGAGGATCTTCTATTGGTCTTGTTATCAAAGCAACACCATCGCAGCTAAAATTGTTATATGTAATCAGTCATCCTACGAGTATCGGCGACACCTCAATAGTGTATAAATATATGTGCTGATCCCATATACTGTTTGCAATTCCATATCTACCGAGCAATAAACTCACAAGCAAACTTACTTAACTAACCTCTCCAACCTAATTCTATTCTTGCCTTTATTCACGATGGTCAATAGGCAAATCACCATCAGGTTCCCTCAACAGCTAGTACAAATGTACAACCAGAATGGCTACCAAGTCTGTTTCGGTATCATGGTGGGAGACAATCCTAGTGTCAATGTAATTGCTAAGGCCAACAGTAAGTAATTTGTTGTGAGATTGATACCGCTCTTTGACTGATATCGCAATAGCTATCGAGTCCAGAGCCACCATTGTATGGAATGATGACTACAAGATCGCGGCCACCAAGGAAGCCTTCATGAATGGAGGTGCGAGATATCTCCCATGTGCCTGTGATTATCTCACTTACAATTCCTGTAGTTAAAGTCCAAGTCAATACCGATCCTATCAGCATCCTGCCCGGTCAAGTCTACACCCTCCCTCCCACTTGGGTCAATGGCAGTATCACAAAGGAAAGCCACCCGGAGAAGTCAATCAAGATGGTGAACAACACTGCCGGTGAGGCGGCTGCTGTGCTTTACACGCGCATCAATGGCCAAGAACTGCCTTTTTATGTCAGTAACCCGCCAATCGAGCCTAAGGGAAGTCAGATCTTGATCGGAAAGGAGTTTGTTGCCCTGTGGCTCCAGCGGAACGCCGAGACGGGAAACATGGTATCGGCCGACAATGAGGATATGTCTCCCATTGACGTTTCCGGACGCACTACCATCAATGTGAGGTGTGACGGCGGAGGTTTTGTTACTGATTAAGATGATGGTACAGGATGAATCTGCTCCGATGATTATATTCATCGAGGCGAAGCCTAATGTTGCTTCATTGAAGTTGAGAAAATGATAGCATAAGTGCGCGGATGGTTCAGGTCATGCGAGCCGAATAAACATATGTTGCACTCGGAAGCTGTTATCGAAATACTAGTTTACATTCCATTCAGCCTCCACAGTTCACAGTCGGGACATCAATGGCTGATTTAGAGCTCTTACATCCTTGAAGGCCCAGGTGGTTCCATTGTCTCAGTTCCCCGCTTGTGGGAGGTAACAGCATCCTATCTCTTGAGACCACGTCAACTTAACTACACACCATCTGCTTTGCAACCCGATACCTCTAATTGGGAGATTAGCTTGTATATACAGACAAGGCTTATCGCATTTGACACAGTCAATACTTCAGTCTCTATAGTAATTTGAATGTAATCAGCGGTATCCTGCAGCATGTTGCTCCCTGATTGGGCATACTGAGAAGAAGCTGTATTCCCATAAGCGTTACGTGGTCCGAAAACATTGGTCTTATTGACCCAGCTTCGTAAGCTGGCTTGGTTGCCTCCCCTCCCAGTGAGCCATCGGGTACATGTAATCTGCGAACTTGGAAATTTTAATGAGGATTCAACCACGTATAAATACGTGCGTTACTCCCAAACATATATACTTTAATAAACCACCTATCGACTCTATTGTGTCAGCTTGACGGTGACCATTTATCTCTGAATATTTCTCATTCATGTACCTTGTTGCACTGTGCCTTAATAATTATGACGTTCGACCGTCAGTTCCTCTGGAACGTTAAAGAGGTCGCCTTTCAGGCAGGTTGGATTCCAGTCTCGGCATCGCCGTCCTACCGGTATAAAGCTTCACCACTTCATCTCCCTACAAGAAATCTAACTGGATAACAGTAACAATGATGGGAATCCACACGAGCACAACGGCAGCTACCATGTCACGATTGACTGGCGGTGGGAGGATGATAACGGAATTTCATGGCAGAAAACATGCCATGCAAACGTCAGTCGCCAAACAGGAGAACATCTGGATACCACGTGGTTTGATACAAGGCAGGTGTAGCGGTATTGATCGATGGATGCAAAAGTGCCGGGCTCTCTTGCTGGCCAAAGAAGTATTGTATTATGAATGCATTTATTGACTTTATTGAAGGGCTTTGTACTTTCTTCTCTCTTTTTGCAAGACCAAAGTATTATTTGGGTATTCCTTTAGTGCCAGAGCAAGTTGTAATCTAAGAGTGGAAATTAACCTGGTACTGTGCAGGGTGAAAGTGAATCCCTTAACTCGGTCACTGGTTCATACATAATTGCCAAAGTAGAATTATATCCTGTAACTGATCCCAACGATCATTTCCCATCCCCGATGGGTGAATTCCAATCGAGAATACTTGAACCTCCTCGGGAGTCTGACTTCTTCGAATGCTCGGCTCACGCAAGCCACAAAATTCGGAAGTCGAGGACACCGACGGCACAGTCACGCATCTTATTCCAGTACCAATAGGGTTAAGCGAGGGTACGAACTGTTTAAGCATAACTGGTTATTGTAAGCCACCCTCTGGAGAGCCTCCACGTGGATTGATTGGTCAGACCTCAGCCCAGTTTAGCCAAGAAAAGATCACTCCATGATCTGACCAAACACGTTATCAAGAGAGGAGGCTATTATATAAAGAACAGCCAAAGAGCCATATCTTGTTATCACACCATAAATGCTATAGAGAGAATTTATTCATTTTGTCATATTCAGAGATTTCCCAGCATCCACCAATATGGCATCAAACACGCTTCCGCAGACGATGCGCGCTGCCCAATGGCGCACCACAAAATCCGGTATCGACAAGTCTCTCACTCTAAACCCAAGCGCAGATTTTCCCGCAAATGCCAAGTCCCTCTCAAAAGGCCAGAGTCTGGTCAAAGTCGCCTACGCATCGATCAATCACTTAGACTACAAAGTCGCGGAGATGCCACTTTCCAGCATACTATTCACGAAACCCGTCACGCCAGGCCTAGATTACTCCGGTACAATCGCCTCTACTACACTCGACGATCTGAAAGTTGGACAGAAAGTCTTTGGAAGAACAGAATTACCGACAGGTGGGACTCTGGCAGAGTATGTCATCGTGGGTGAGAAAGGTATCGCTGCCGTACCTGATGGTGTGTCGATGAGAGATGCTGCTTGTATTGGGATTTGCGGAACTTCAACTGTTCAATCGCTCATGTCGTTCGTTGAACGTGGGGATAGGGTCTTTTTTAATGGCGGCAGTGGAGGTGTTGGTGTGTTTGCGATTCAAGTCGCCAAGACCTTAGGTGCCCACGTCACGGTCACTTGTTCAGCTTCCAATGCCGATTTCTGTCGGTCTCTGGGGGCAGATGAGATTATTGACTATAAATCGCAGAATGTACTGGAGGTTCTGACGAACAGGGAAGAGGAGTTTGATTTTGCTTACGACACCATCTTCAACGATGCAAATCTCTACTGGCAGTCGCATCGTTATCTTAAACCACATGGAAGGTACATGTGTGTTGGCTTTCCACCGACCTTTCACTTTTTCAAGACTTTGGTGAGTATTAAGCTTCTGCCAGGGTGGCTGGGTGGTGGGAAGCGACCGTTCAAGTTCCACTCGGTCGTTGCCAACAGGAAGGACTTTGGACAACTTGCTGATTGGATACGAGATGGAAAGGTCAAGGTTGTGATTGAGGAGGAGTTTGGGTTGGAGGATGCAGGAAGGGCTTATGGGAGATTGAAGGAGGGAAGAACGAGAGGAAAGTTGGTGATCCGTGTGGGAGGAGACGTTGATGAAGAGTGAGGAATTGTCGCCTGGTAGCATAAGCATGATATATGGAGGATGACAATGAGTTTGGAAGTGAAAGGTCAGATTGAACTATTTCGCATTAATGTTTCTGACAATTCTAACATTCTATACAATGGATAATCCTTGTTACATCCAGAAGGGCACCATCATCCTTCAACTCCTGATCCAAACCAAACACCAATCGTAAATATTATACAAATCCCTACAATACAAGTGCCTGAGTATTCAAATTAGCGAACATCTCATTCCATGTCATCTCCTCATCATCCCCAATCCTCTTCCAAATATCTTCCAAAACCGCGATAACAGAATTCACACTCGCAAACCGAATCTCATCATAAATAAACCCTGCCAATGCCCGTACCGACTTTTGCTGTTTGGCGCACTGCGAATGTGCCCCAGCGATGCAGATCGGGAGAACAGCACAGTTGAGAATCTTGGAGGGCTTTTGGATGCTGAAGATACAGTCTAGACATGATTGTGTGTGCTGTTGGACGAGAGGATGGTTGGCGGGTAGACCGCAGACTGCGCGGTATAGATAGATTAATGCCGCGTGTTGGAAAATCCGGACGAGGCTGAATGCTTGTGCAGATTCGGTGTCGCATTCTATGGGTGGGTGGTCGATTGGTGAGGCGCGTGGTGAAGAGAGATCTTCCACGGCGAGGGAGGCGTATGTTGGCCGTAACGCAGCTTCGAAAACTCGGATGCGCTCGATGGAGAATTCTTCAGCCATGCGGGATGTTGACTGGATGTAAAATGCGATGGCGGATATTTCCTGAAATACCGTCGATAGAGAGCAGTATCCTTGTGTGTCTCGTCCCCACCAGACTGGTCCTCGGTCCACCACTTCCCAAATTGTCGGAGGAAAAGATGGTGCTTGCCCCGTGAGCATCGCTCTCGTTAAATCCGTTGTCGCGAATTCCGAAAGCATCATATGCAAAGGATCCTGTCCGGAAGCCAAAACCTTCGTCATTCCACCTAATTGGTTGATAATAGCCAGCACGCCATCTCTATGACTTGACGTCGATGCTGAGGTTTGCGCACACTCCAAAAACCCATCGTGGAAGTAAAGTAGCAGCACTGCAAAAAGCAACGTCTGCAAAGGTCCATCGTCTTTCGAACAGCATCCATCAACCTCCTCTCTCAACGCAGCCAAGCATTCCGCTCGCTTGACGTTCAGAATACTCCGACTATTTCTTCCATCCTGCAGCCACCGATGTGAGTCCGCAAGAACACACGTCGCAAGCAGCACGACACGATGCTGGAGCGCAATCATAGTCGGCGGCGCACAAGGTTTCGACGAAGTCGTGAGTAAAGGCCAGAACCGTCCATGAAAGTAATCCAGTGACCGCTTTTCGTATACCGCTAATGAAGCTGCGAGTTGTTCATCGTGGGTAGTGATTTGATAGATGGCCGGTACTGTAACAGCAGGTCTTGTGCTCCATCGGATTAGGCGTTGGTTGTAGTCACATGCCGCCCCGACTTTCGCACATCGTGAACATGTAGGTTTTGCAAGATCGCATTTGATACGACGTTTTTTGCAAGGCCAGCAAGACCCTTCTACAACGCGAACGCGAGTTTTGGGCACTTTTGTGAGTTGTGATGACATGTTGAAGTTGAGGGGTTAGAGTAAAGGTTGAAGTCGGGTTTGGGTTGGCTGTCGTTATCTTAGCAGCATCCCAGAGACGATCGAGTCCACTTTTAAACAACCGGCAGTAGAGCAGAGCCCCCTTTTCCCAGCAGTTTGGCACTCAGGAAAGAAAAGCGGCAAAACCGGTCGAAGGGTTCGCAGCGTTGCTTTTTCCTCTTAACTTATTGGAAGACAGACGCGGGGGGAAGGTCCAGCCTTGAAGTTCCCCTCCGCAATTATCGCCCCACTGACAAATGGGCAATCTAGTTGCCGGATATGGCATAGTGCTTGATAGACTGACTCGTTGGCATTGGTTGGTTGGACGCGGTGGAATGGTCCGGGTTTAGAGCGGGCGAGTCATCTGTCAGAATTGATGAGCCTAAGAGCTAGGCGACCCCGACGAGATAGAAATAAGGATTGCGTGATGCTAAGACACATGGTTTGAGCTCAACAGAAGTGGATATTGAATGCCGTGGTGGGTTTCATCTGATGTCTCGATTTCCGGATGGTTGGGATCCGACTCGTTGGGCAAAGACAAATGACGATGCCAAGTACACTATAGTCAATGAATGATTCAGCTTGAAGTTGTTCACGCTTTCTGGGGTTCAATTCCTGGAGATAGGCTAACGGATGTCGGGTTCTCTCAGTCCGGCCCGTCGCTTGTGTATTTTCTACACAAGGTCAAAGCGAAGAGATTTCTGGGGTAAACGGACATGGTCCAAGCTCGAGTACTGCTCATGGTGGAGAGGTTTGGCAGGTCCTATCGCAACGTTCGTAACCAAGCCATACACAAAAAGCTTGTTGTTTCTCGGTTAGGTGATTGTCCAAGAGCCGGATATGCAAGGGCGCATGATACAGTCGATCTTTGTTTAGCAACGGCGGTCAAGGAACTTCACGACGGTAGAGATGAAATTTGGCGGGGCTGTCTCATCCTTTCGAACCCTGGTCCTTGAAAATGAGGCCTGCTAATATTCACCAGTCAACCATGGAATATAGATGCGAATATCATTGCAGGGTAAACCGCGACAATCAACACAGGTTTAGAGCCCTTTCAAAAAACGATGCGTATATATAATGGCAGGGCTAGATAACTTGAGGGGGAGGGATTGTGTGAGAATTTCAATGGGGTGCAGTCGGAACCCTTACCTTTCTCACACGAGTATCGACCGTCTGTGGTTTGCTAGTCACTTCTGAAGTTAGGATGCCCGGCAATGCCCAAATGATAACTCAACAATTTCAAGAGTACCGACACCACGGACTTCTAGCAATGAAAACATCTGAGAATTTGATATCTTGCTATCTTGCTCTTGATTTATCGCTAGCATCGGGTTGGAACATCACCATATCATATCGCCGATAGTTTCCATCAAATCGTGAATTTTCGTAAGTCAAGTATGTATCCAGGATAACTATATACATCCAAACAAATCCTACCGTGTTGCTCATACTCCGTTTTAGTCAAGACGAGGCAGCTCACCCTTCTTCTGAGCCTCCTCAACAAGGTGGTTGTAAATCTCAACCTTCTCCTCATACTCCTTAACAAGATCCTCATCTCTCTTGCCAGGTGTAGCATCATCACCGCCAAAAGCTCTCACAGCAGCGTAGTAAACATCCGCAAGACCCCTACAAACACCAGCAGCGCTTGAAGATTGACATTGGAAGTACAAACTATCGCAGTATTAGTAATTGATCATCAATTCATAGAAATGGGTTGCTTACTCGGTCTTGAAGTTGCTGTCAATCTTCGCCTTGGCACTAACAGTAAAGCGAGTTTGCTTGCGATAGTTCTGGTATCCAAAGTCGTGGCGGTTGCACGCTGGGATAAAGGGAAAGCCGAATGGGTTGTCGGGGGAGGAAGTGCACCCGTCAGAGGTCCAGTCCAGAGTGGGAGGGTCGCGAGCGTTGCGACGGGCTGTGAATTGGGGAAGGGTGACGCTGAAGAGGAGTTGGTCTGTCACTGTGTTGGCGCTCTGGCGCTTGGAGACGGATGCATCTTCGCCGGTTGGGAGGGCGAGAACTGCTGGGAGGAGGGCGAGGAGTGTGAACTTCATTTTGGCTGGAGACGAGAGGAGCTGAGGAACTGGGTTGCTGCTGACTATCGGTTTGCTAGACATATTGAGAGACTATTTATATATTTTTCCAGCCGCAGCATTTACATCTTTACCATTCATGCTATATCAATCGATCGTCGCCAATACTCCCGCCAAGATCCCTCCCTTGCATCGTCTACCTTCCTAACACAGTAATGATCTCTGCCCAAAACACGATTCCAATGTCACGCGCCAACGTTGAATCAATTGATTCGGTAGTCCATTTTCTTTTAATTGCCGACCTGCTTAATTAAGCTCACGGGAGACATGGATGCGATCTTGATCGTGGGAGCTCTTTGCGCTGGTATTGGGTAGCTTGGTGTTTCGGCAGCCGACGAGTCAATGCGGGGTTTCTAAAATAGGAATCTTGTCCGGAGCGAGTGGAAGTGGACAAATGACATTTCGAGTGACATTTTTGTCTTGGCTAAGAATCAGGGAATTCGTAAAAGTATGTTTGAGCTTCCGTTTTAATTCGGATGGAGATGGATATTCGACATGTGATTTTACTGTTCTTCGTTCTGTGCATAGATGAAATTTGCAGCTATACTTGTTAGTCTCGGTCAATTCGATAGGTAGGAAAAACGTACCAACAGGAGCAAGACCATTCTCATGAGCCCATTCCCGAACGCCGTGCACAGGCTGATCAGAACCCCAATGCTTCCTTTCCCCAGGTTCAGTCAAATGAAGTTTCTCACTCGTACCATTGGCTGCGACAAACGCGAGAAAGACATAGCGATGCTTTCCGGTCTTTGGCGGCGGAGCTGGAGCTTTATACTTGACAAGATCCTTCAGATGATGCTTAGACTTCTTATGCTTCTTATGTTTCTTTGATGAAGTCTTGGCTGATTTTGATGAGGTCTTGGCTCTTCCTACAGCGATCCAGTGGCAGAATTCTGACCATTTGGGATCGTCTCTAGATGGCGCGTCGGGGTCTGTAAGGACGATTACATAACTCATTTTCTTCTTCAGAACAGCTTCAAGGGCCGGGTCGGACTTTGCGTGGTCGAGATGGATTTTAGGTGCTTTCTTGAGATGGTCTGGATTGAGGGTATTGCCGAGATCTGCGGAGTCGTGCTTCCATGATGCGCTGAGTGCGAGAGCGGGAGGAAAGTCGTCGATGACTGTTGGGATGACCTGGGCTTCTAAAAGTCTAAACATGTGAGTATTTGAGACGGAAGAAGTCATGGAGGAATTTACTTGTCGCGGATTTCATCGAGGGAACGACCATCGGAGCCGAGGAATTGTTGGTCGCTGGCGATGACGCTGCCAAGCTGCGCAGCAAGCAGTAAACCGCTTTTCCACAACATGATGAAATAAATTACACTTGATAAATTCGAGATACGGAATTGATGGAGATTATGTATTTTGATTGATGTGGCGACGGGAGTTCTGATGTTTATATTCCCCGCTGTCAATCATGTTACATAGACCGCGTCATGATGTCACACATGCCTGCCTCTGACGTGAGTGGAAAGTATCGCGCGACAGATTGATAAGAACCTACGAAGCCAATCGCGTCAATCATGGACTAATTGAGCATAAATGATAGTCGTAAATTGTTCGTTAATAGCTAAATTATATACGGTAGAATTACGCGCGTCAAACGCGACTGATACAAGGATTGATCAAACAAGTATAGGACTCAGCCCAACCTCCTCGAGGCATTTAGTTGAAACCCTCGGGCCAGAACTCCTCAAGCCACTCATAAGGATCCTCAGGCTCATACGCCAACTTGACCTCACCCTTAAACTTGGTGATATTATCCCTCGTCTCATTATACAAAGCATACTTCTCATCCGGTCCATTGCCGATATAGTACGGAACGGTCTGAACGTTGTTTCCGATCTCCTTGTCACAGATGCTAGTGACGTTGTCGATCTGAGCGTCCTTGAGTCGGAACTCGTCGCCAAAGTTAGGGTTGATCTGGACCTGGTTAGTATGGGTCGTGGTGACGGGGTGGTTGACTTACGATGCCCATTCGTAGACCGTCGCGGGCAACCACGTTTTGAATCGTTGCGTTGCGCTTGGCTTGGTTGAGGCAGTTGCCGCAGGACTGATAGAATGTTCCGAAGCCTTCGGCGTAGAAGCCCGTGATGTTGTACTTGCCACCGAGAGAGTTGTCTTGGAAGATCTAATAGGAATTAGTCATGACTCTCTTGATGAGGCAGAGAAAACTTGCCTTGTCCGTTGCACTCTTAGCTCCACCGCCGATGACTCTCAATTGAGTGTTGAGACCCTTGGATGTAAGAGCATCTTCGCAAACATCCTCCCACCAAACTGCAATGGTCAGTATGAGACTTCTTTGTATCGATACCAGAGGTTACTCACCATTCTCAACCCATGCATCACCCAAAGCATGAATCCCCTCAGCCTGATGCTTTCCAATAATAACATTCCTAATAGTCGCACCAGGCATAAGATTAAAAACAGTATCAGCATCCGTGCCCTCAGCCTGCTCATTACAGCTTCCCTCCGGCCGTTCATAACGCTTCATCTTGCCGTCAAACACCTCACCTGGCATGATATACTTGGCATTTTTGAAGACGACTGTTTCTTTGGCAACGGGGAACTTGGTGATGGGGAAGGGGAAGCGTGGTGGTGGTCTTTGGCTGAGGTCGCCTTGTGTTGCGTCTGTGTCGCCTTGGGCGCCGTCGCCGGTTTTGGATTGGCGGGGGATGATGGCGGAGTGGGCGAGGGGGAGGACTGTGAGGAGGATTGAGGCTTTCATTGTGAAGGAGATTTGTCTTTAGAGGTGGAATTGGGAAGACTGTAGTAGGCAGTCAGCTTGACGGCAGACTTCGTGGTATTTATACAGATCTAGCTATTCTCAACAGCTGGGTATATAGCTTCTCATATTCCTGCCGAGTCCTCGAATCTACGTAGTGACATGCTTCCAACTGCAAGTTCATGGACCTGCAAGGATGCAGTGGTCTGGAAATTCCACGGTAATCCCATGTCAAGGGTAGCTTCATTCTAGTGACATGCCGGAGTTACTGAATCCATGAATCATAGTCAAGGAATACTGTCGGATAATCCTCTGCAGGTCTTGGCATCTCGTGTCCACGATGTAAAATCCGGGGTCGCTTCGTCGAGCCTGTTCTCGATGCTGAAGAAGAGAAGCCTTGTGGGGGGAGCTTAAAAGGCGGGGAACCCTTGTGCTCATTTTGATAGGTGGAAGCTTTGGTGCTCCGTCGGCATAGAGTATTTCCTCCAATCATGCATAACCTACCTCGGCTCCCCAGATTTACCAAGGTTAAGCTCACCGATAGAGTCTTCAATGCGGCTGGTAAAAGGTTGAATGATCATGTACGTCCATAGTTTGTACAGCCCTTCACTCATGGTAACATCTTGATGAAGGACTGTGGGGTAGTCCGACTCCAGACATGGGATGCTTGGGGGCACCTGGCAGCTCATGCATTGCCCCCACTGATATGCGAAGAAACTCAATCACCTCTGAGACACAAACACAAGTTGCCATACTTCCAATCAACAGCATTTGCAAAATACAATCACTGAATAAAACATTCCGTCGCGAAGTTCAACTTTCTCATCAATCTTGTGGGTTAGTAATGTGGTTTTACAGATGGTCAATGGGTGACGTTTCCAGCTGCTATAGGGTGAGTTTCGACACAACCCCCAAACACTGCAAAGATCGTACTCCCAGAAAGGAAGCTCGGGAATTATTGGTGTAACCCTGGTTCCTTTCTCAGAAAATGAATCGCCATGCCCCCAATACACGTGGACTTACTTGGTTCATGGTGTTTATTTTGTGAGGTGCCCAGGTTTGCGGCTCTTGGGAGAATGATGCTGCGGGCGAGATCACCAAGGCATCGCAGCTCAAGTGACACAATACAACGAAGCGACCTATCAATTAGTACCAGTAGATTTCACCAATCTATTATCTATAGTATTGTCAATCCATCAATCATAATACCGTTCGTTACCCTAGATTGCAGCATTGTGTCATGGCAAATGGATGCCGAGGTGCATACGGTACTGAGTGACGATCGGCATCAGCCAAGAAATTCCACCAACCACTGCCGCGTATCCATGTCAACTCCACCAATAGCAGAACGTCAAGGTATAGTCGTCCCTCGAAAGGTAACATCCATCATCGTCAGGTCGCAACTTCACTGTTTCACAACACTTCAATATCCGTTTAATGTCCTACTAGCAATGAGACAATGTCGCCAGAATAGGTAATTCAATTAACATCTCCGTATTCCGATGCTCAATGTAGAAAGATTGATGCAGTATCGTAATTGAGTACGAGTGTTGAGATATTGAGAGCATCTATAAAATGAAGCGATGCGACCACGTCTTAAAATTTGTCTCTTCTATAAACCACAATCATTCTCTTAACAGACTATCTTCACCATGAAGTTCAGCTCAATCCTCACCACTGTCTTCGCCACTCTGGCAACCAGCTCACCTCTCGAAACCCGCGACGCCGTCTTCAAGCGTCAAGCCGCAGAGGCCTGCACCGTAGGCTACTGCACCCAAAACGGCGGAACTACCGGTGGAGTCAAGGGCCAGACCGTCACTGTTACTACCCTTGCTGCTCTCCAGGAAGCCGCCAAGCGCGATGGACCTCTTACCATCATCGTCAACGGCAAGTTGACCGGTAGCGACAGGGTTCGACCTACTTCTGACAAGACCATCATCGGTGCTTCTGGTAGCTGTAAGTCAACATCCTATCTTATTGTTAGAGAATCTGAGAGCTGATATGGTGTAGCACTTACCGGTATCGGCTTCTACGTTCGTCGCCAGAAGAATGTTATTCTTCGAAACCTCAAGATCGCCAAGGTCGATGCTTCCAACGGCGACGCGATCGGTATCGACGAGTCGACCAACGTCTGGGTTGACCACTGTGATCTATCTGGTGACTTGAGCCTTGGAAAGGATGATCTTGATGGTCTTCTTGATATTTCTCACGGTGCTGATTGGATTACTGTTTCCAACACTTACTTCCACGACCACGTAAGTCAACTTCAATCTCATCATGTCATCGTTGCTAACACTGTGACAGTGGAAGGCCTCTTTGATCGGCCACTCCGACTCCAACGCCTCCGAAGACAAGGGCAAACTCCACATCACCTACGCCAACAACTACTGGAAGAACGTAAACAGCCGCCAGCCCCTCATCCGCTTCGCCACAGTCCACCTCGTCAACAACTACTGGGACAAGATTCTTCTTTCCGGCGTTAACACTCGCATGGGCGCTCAAGTCCTTGTTCAGAGCTCCGCTTTCGCCAACTCTGTCGAGCGCGCTATCTTCTTCGCCGATTCCAAGGAGACTGGTTACGCTGTTGTCGATGATGTTGATCTTGGTGGCTCTGTTAACTCTGCGCCTAAGGGTACGCTCACTGCTGCTAGCTTGCCTTACAAGGTTACGCTTTTGGGAAGTAAGAAGGTCGCTTCTGTTATCCCTGGTACTGCCGGTCAGAAGCTGTAAGGGATGTTCTGTGATGATGGTTGAAAGCATGGGATTTGGACAGGTTGGATTTGGGGTCTAGGAGGATTGTATGATAGTTAGTTGAATTCGATCTACAACTGGTTTCCCGCAGAGCTTGCATGTGTGATGGAAAACCATAGCTCCATTTTCAGTGCCTGTTTGGAGATATATAACATGGGACGATGAACTGATAGCCTCGATCCATGATGATGCGTAAATTAATGTAAAATCGGTATTTGTAGCCGTTTGTTATGTTGAAGAAGAATAAGTGTCAGGAAGCCTGATAGCCCAATATCAAGAGGAGTGCGGACAGCTATTCCAACCACCTGCCCTATGTGTCTACCGGGTCCACTGGAGGATCCTTTGGCTTCGGACCAAGATCACCCAGGAAAACATCATCAACACCAAAAGTAACAGTAACCCGATCATCACCCGAGCAGCGAAGTCTCAGCGTGAGCTCAAAGTTCTGGTAAAAAGGTGAGAACTCAGTAGAGTACGTCTCGTATCTATCAACCACAGAAGTCTGCAGCCTCCAGATCTGAATGAGCTGGCCCGATACCAGAGCCTCCATGGAACAACTAGAGGTCTTGAAGTCGTAGGTTCCAAATACAGCGCCTTCGAAGGATAGACGGTAGAGGTTCTCGGTTGACAGATCGATGATGGTTTGATTGAGATGGTTGCCGCCGACGGCGAATTGGTCGTTGAGGTTGAAGAACCTGTGTGGGTGAGTAGAAATACTTCGGGTTTGTATTGGGTTACTTACACCATTCTCTGTCCTGACTTGGCCCTGCTGTCGACCTTCAGTTCAACAGTTCGTACGCCCCATTCTCCATTATCACCATCCTCGAAATCACCGTTCGAGACAAGGTTGACGGTCGGCTCAGGAATATCCTCGGTGACCGTGGTGGTAACATCCTCAATGGATGTGGCATCTGTAGTAGCAGTGTACTCAGTGGTGTAGTCGAAGACAAAAGTAGTAGTTTCGGAGAGAGTAGCACTCTCGGTAACAGTACTCTCAACGGTTGTTTCGTCGGTAGTAGCAGTAGTCTCGGTGGCAACCTCAGTAGTAGCAGTACCGGTGATGGCACTGTCGAAAGTGCTCGTCAGATCCGTAGTCGCGGTGTCGGTCGCAGCCTCGGCGACAGTTGTCTCAAGGGTCAAGTCGGTAGTCTCGGTGCCAGTAAGAGTCGTCTCAAGAAGACTGGTGGCATCACTGGTGACAATAGACCGGATATTGGTCTCAGTCTGGGTATCGGTCGAGAGTGTCTCAGTCCCAGCCGTAGTCGTAGTCACAACAGAAGTGGTCTTGGGTTTACATGGCCCAGCGCTAGCAACAGGAATCAGCGCAGCACCGAGAACGGCGCAAAGCGAAATAAAACGCATAACGAATGTGACGTTGAAAAGAGCGACAACGTTGGAGAGAAGAAAACAACAAAACCGGAAATAGACTACTCTTTAAGCATAAGGAGTAGTCGTTGGCTAAGGCAATATTGTGCTCGGGCTGATAAAACGATAGCTTCAAGAACCTTGTCTGAATTGGATCTAGACTTTGCTGTTTCTTTTTGTTTAGTGGAAATGATTAGATGCGAGTGGTACATTTCAGGACACTAGTGATAAGGTCAGGGGATATCAAGCACTAAACGTGAAGCGAATAGAGCGCTAGACCTTGCTTGCTGGCGCTATTGATTGTGGCTTGATGACCCCTAAAAAGGTTTTCAGCTGGAGAAAAGAAACGATGAGGGGAAATGGTAAATACTCCTATTCCCACCCGAAGAGATATTTATCATTTCAAGGTACCTTCAATTCATATCGTTACTTTTTGTTGATGGGAGAACAGCCAACATGAAAGAAAATCACAAACGAACTCTGCAAAGAGTCTTTCTCTGGCTTGGGGCTCTATTCATCTCGTGGCACATCTTTACGTTCCTCTTCTCCGAGGAAGCACCAGAGCCTATCGCGTCCAAGCTCGAACAATCATCTCACCTGGTCAAAACACCGGGCGATGCGGAAAGAGCAGCAGCCGTTATTGACGCTTTTCGCTTCTCGTGGGATAAGTATGAGAAATATGCTGCGCCGCACGATACGCTTCTGCCTGTTAGCAAGTCTTATGAAGATGATCGGTATGTGGTCCTAGTGTGGGATTGAAGACTTTTACTGACGTTGATAGAAATGGATGGGGTGCAACGGCGGTTGATGGTCTGAGCACGGCCATTCTTATGGAAGAGGGCGTTATTGTGGATAAAATACTGAAGCAGATCGCTACGACAGACTTTACTGTTACCGTGGTACCTGATCAGCCCATCTCCTTATTTGAGACTACCATCCGTTACCTTGGAGGCTTGTTGTCAGCCTACGACCTGCTCTCAGGTTCTCATAAACATCTTGTCAAAAGCACAAAGCTCACAGAGAACCTTCTCACAGCAGCCATTACTCTTGCAGACAGACTCAGTATCGCTTTTGACACCCCAAGTGGTATCCCAGACGATGAAGTCATCTTCAACCCAACACCCCGTCGATACGGTAACATCGACAATTCAATCACCTGCTTCGGCACTCTCGTTCTCGAATGGACACGCCTAAGCGACCTCACAGGCAACAAAACATATGCTGCCCTAGCCCAGCGTGCACAGGACCATCTCATCCACCCCAAAACTAACCAAGAGTTCACTCTCCCTGGTCTTATCGGCACATATGTCAAACTTGATAATGGTTACTTTGGCGATTATCAAGCCGGCTGGGGTGGTGGGTCTGACAGTTACTATGAATATCTGATCAAGATGTATGCGTATGATCCTGTTCAATTCGCTGAATATGGCGAGAGTTGGATCCAGGCTGCTGAGTCGTCGATGAAATATCTTGCTTCGACGCCTTCATCAAGACCAGATTTGACTTTTTTGGGAGAGATTAGAGGAAGCACAATGGTTCCCATTTCGAGTCACTGTAAGTTCCTTCTCGCTCCATGACTTTTTCTTCAACACAGTCTGACAACAACAGTGGCAAGCGTTTGTGGTGGCTCTCTTATTCTTGGTGGATTGCTTCTTCAGAACCAAACATTCATCGACTTCGGAGTCAAACTCTCCTCATCGTACTATGAGACCTACCACCAAACCTACGCAGGCATCGCCCCCGAGCTCTTCCGCTGGATCGATAATGGTTCGAACCCTCTCGTCAAACCAAGCGCCAACCGAGCACCACCTCAGAAATGGATGTCCTTCTACGAAAGAAGCGGCTTTTACGCAACGAATCCAGAATACATCCTCCGTCCGGAAACTATTGAAAGTCTCTACTATGCGCACCGCGCAACAGGAGAAAAGAAGTGGCAAGATATGGCATGGGAGGCGTTTGAAGCCTTGAACAAGAGGACGAAGGTGGAGGGTGGGTACACAGGGTTGAGAAGTGTTATGAAGAGCGTCGATGATCCTTCGCAGCAATATGTGGATAAGATGGAGAGTTTTTGGATGGCAGAGACGTTGAAGTATTTGTATTTGATGTTTGCGGAGGACATGGATGTTCAGGTTAGGAGTGATGGAAAGATGAAGTGGGTTCTCAACACAGAGGCGCATCCACTGTTAATACGGGGCGCTTAGTTACGACCTCATGGTTCAGCATCACTTTAGTTGACTTAGCCTTTCCTTTCCAACCGACATTATCTCTCTATTGGATCGCTATCAAAACTGCAGACCGAAGAGTATCACAGTTCAATCTCTGTCACGTGCATATCTAGATGTTCCATGCAATTCCCTCGGTCCGACCCCAACCCCAGACTTTGTAACGTAACACCTCTAAAAAAGCAAGATCAACATAAGCACATGACCCTCCAATTCAGGCACGGAACGAGACATTTGCAAAACCTAATTCATCGTGTTCATTTCGCGCACGAATAGCGTCGCGGAAAAAGTGCGGAGACGAGATCGACAGGGGGCGGGAGGATTTCCCAAAATTGATAAGATGTGTCGATCCGGGGGAATAACTACCGAATGACGTTGTGAATGACCCTTTGCCAAGAGGAAAATAGTTGTTTTTATTTGTAAAGCAGGAAATAGCCTGGACTAGCTTGGGGAAGTCAGGAAAGATGGTGACTTTTGTGACGATGGTGGGACTGACGACGGCCAAGAGTCAACTTGAACTAGTAGACTACCGTAGTATAAAAGTACCGGATTCTGCAATGCACCTTATGACAGACTAGCCAACTCTTCAGTCTTGACTCTGCCGCACCCTTCTTCACCATGCTTCCAAACCTCTCACTAGCCCTGCTGGCCCTTGTTTCAGGCGTCATCTCCAAGCCTGTCGCCCTCTCCTCCCGTCAAGCTGAACCCTACGAAGCATACGCCTTCTCATACTTCACCGGCAACTCCCTTGAAGGAGAAAAAATCTACTTCGCTGCTAGCAAGGGAAACAATGCGCTAGATTGGCAAGAACTCAATGGCGGAAAGCCCGTTCTAAGCTCAACCAAGGGAACCAAGGGATTGAGAGACCCTTTCGTTATTCGTTCCGTCGAAGGTGATAAGTTCTTCCTTATCGCCACGGATCTTTCTATCGGAAGTGGTACCTCTTGGGGCGATGCTGTTCGCAAGGGAAGTCTTTACCTTGAGATCTGGGAGTCGACCGATTTGATCAACTGGTCTGAGCAACGACACGTCAAGGTCTCTCCCGACAATGCAGGCAACACCTGGGCTCCCGAAGCATTCTGGGATGACGAGAAGAACTCCTACGTGGTGTTCTGGGCCTCTTCTCTGTATGACACAGCGGATCACTCTGATGATTCTTACCATCGCATGATGTACTCCCTCACCAAGGACTTCAAGACTTTCTCCGCCCCCGAGATCTGGCAGGATAGCAAGACTTCTCGCATCGACACCACCGTCATCAAGTCTGGTAATGACTTCTACCGCTTCACCAAAGACGAAGGTTCCGTCAGTGGCTGCACGGACATTATTCAAGAGAAGTCTTCTTCTTTCCTCGCCCCTGTTGACGACTGGTCCGTGCAAGCAACTTGCATTGGCGCCGATGCTGGACTACAAGCTGTTGAAGGGCCTACCGCCTTCAAGGCCAACCCTTCTGATGTCAATGGCGACAAGTTTTATCTGTTTGTGGATGAGTATGGTGGTAAGGGTTATGTTCCTCTTGAGACCACGGACTTGGATAAGCCTGATTGGAAGGTCTCGAGCAATTATAAGTTGCCTACGAGCCCTAGACATGGAACTGTTATTCCTATCACTAAGAAGGAGCATGAGAAGCTTATGGCCGCTTATGGTGCTTAAATCGTTTAGAGTTAGTTTTAATTTAGACAATTCAAGAATTAAATATGCTTGCTGTTTCCGCCGTTTCTGTGAGCTGTCCATCACCGGTTCAATTGAATCGCAGTTTCACGACATTGTCGTCAATCAAAACGCAATTCATGATTTTCCTTCAACTATCACCTTTCACCCAAAAGTGAGCGATGCCCCCATCATCCCACCTCATCATCAATTCGACCCCTCACCTCGTCAGATCTGCATGCGATGGCCGTAGCAGCTCCAATCAACGCTTACCAATTCATCCGAAGCCCCTCAATCATGCAATCCGTCAGGAATCTGGATAAATGAAATACACGGAAAAGCATAGTTGTTTATGTGCTTGGAATGACTCGAGTACTATGACGGAATTACCCTGACGGAGTTGAAATGTCCACCAATGCGAAGTGCATGGTGCGGTATACTCGGGATGTAAGCCGACAGGTGAAAATGAAATCATTGTTGGAATAGTATATAAATGAGGCGATTCCAGTACCATACTCTGAGTCGCTTCACAGGCGTCTTGGTTGAATTGATAGCGCTGTCATGAAGTTATCCAACTTCTTTCTTGCCGCCCTCGTGGCCGGCAGCAATGCCACATCCATCGGTACTCGCCCATCCCAATTTCACGACAGAGCCCTCCTCCAAGACATAGTCACTTTCGACTCCCACTCCCTCTTCATAAACAAAGAACGCGTAACAATTTTCTCCGCCGAACTGCACCCCTTCCGTCTTCCCGTCCCCTCTCTTTATCCCGACCTTTTCCAAAAGGTCAAAGCCATGGGTTTCAACATGGTATCTTTCTACGTGGACTGGGCTCTACTCGAGGGCAAACCTGGAGAGTTCAGATCTGAGGGTGCGCTGGATTTGCAGCCGTTTATTGATGCCGCGCAGGAGGCGGGTGTCTATCTTCTTGCGAGACCGGGACCGTATATTAATGCTGAGGTCTCGGGGGGTGGCTTTCCCGGGTGGATTCAGCGGGTGGAGGGGTTTCTGAGGACTAATGCTACGGACTTCCTAAAGGCCACTGATAAGTATGATTCCTCTTGCCACCACCGAGGACGCATCTAATATCTGGCAGCTATGTTGCCAAGGTCGGAGCAATCATCGCAAAAGCTCAAATCACCAATGGTGGACCAGTCATCTTGTACCAACCCGAGAACGAGTATAGTGCTGCTGAAGGAACACCCTTTCCTAACCATGATTATCTGAAATATGTCAACGATCAAGTTCGCAAGGCTGGTATTGTCGTTCCTCTCATTAACAATGATGCTTGGCAGGGCGGTACCGGTGCCCCAGGAACTGGAAAGGGAGCTGTGGACATTTACGTACGTCAACTGATCGGGCATGGACTATGTTGCTAATGGGATCAGGGACATGATGGATATCCTGTTGGATTCGACTGCGTAAGTGTGGCTGGATAGAGGATCTGGACTTTGCTAATACTCCCAGGCCAACCCTTACAAATGGCCTGAGGATAAGCTGCCAACGACTTGGCACACCGAGCATATGGACAAGAGCCCCAACACTCCATATTCGATCATTGAGGTAAATCCCCATCGTGTCCTCTTGGGATTTCCTCTGACCTTCGCAGTTCCAAGGTGGTGGTTTCGACCCACCCGGCGGTGCTGGTTTTGACAAATGCTACGACCTAACTAACCACGAATTCGCCCGCATTTTCTATAAGAACAACCTGGCGGCTGGAGTTACCATCTTCAACATTTACATGGTAAGTCAAGTACTTGGACTTGAATTGACTGGGGCTGACTGGATAGACTTGGGGCGGAACCAATTGGGGAAATCTTGGCCACTCTGATGGATACACATCTTACGACTACGGCGCGGTAAGTCTCAAAGCTCCGATGAATCATGTTGCAGGATACTGAAATTTCTGCAGGCTATCAAAGAAGACCGATCGATCACCCGCGAAAAGTACTCCGAGATCAAACTCCAAGGCCAATTTCTCGCGGTCTCACCAAACTACGCCGTTGCAACCCCAAGCAACGTAACAACCAGCAAATACACCACCAACAAGAAAGTCGCAGTAACAGCACTAACAACCAGGCCCGGTGATGCGTTCTACGTAGTCCGCCACTCCGATTATCGAACCACGACTTCCGCATCATACAAGCTCAAGCTCAAGACATCCATCGGCGAAGTTACAATTCCGCAACTTGGTGGGTCGCTTACCCTGCACGGGCGAGACTCCAAGATTCACGTCGCGGACTTCCCTGTTGGGAAGTTCAAGTTGCTGTATTCTACTGCTGAGGTGTTTACGTGGAAGGACTTTGGTGATGGGACTGTTCTTGCTGTTTATGGTGGGCCTAATGAAGTGCATGAGGTTGCTGTCAAGGGCGATGCGAAGGGTAAGGTTGTTGAAGGTGATGGTGTCAAGATGGAGAAAAAGAAGGGAATGAATGTCTTGCAGTTCAAGACTAGCTCCAAGCGTCGTGTTGTCCAGTTTGGCTCTCTTTACATCTACCTTCTCGGTAAGTCTTCATTCCCCACCATGATGACTGTGAGCTAACACCTTCAGATCGCAATTCGGCGTACAACTACTGGGTTCCAACCATCCCGGAAAAGGGCGATCGTGGCGCTTTCGGATCTTCTGTCATGAACCCCAAAGCACTCATAGTCAACGGCGCATACCTCATCCGCTCCATCACTGTTGAGAAGTCCAAGCTCTCCATCCGTGCAGACTTCAACGCCACATCCCCCCTCGAAATCATCGGCACACCAAAGGGAACTTCCAAACTCTTAATCAACGGCAAAGAAACACCCTACACAAAATCCAAACTCGGAACTTGGCTCGTTAACCCAACCGTCGCAATTCCAAAAGTCAAAGTACCCGACCTGGAGAGTCTAGACTGGAAATACATCGACTCTCTGCCCGAGATTAAGAAAGAGTACGATGATGCCAAGTGGCCTAACGCTGATCTGAAGGAGACGTTCAATTCGAAGTGGCCACTTAATAACTCTGTTTCACTTTACGGCGGAGATTACGGATTCCACTCCGGCGCAATGCTCTTCCGGGGTCATTTTACGGCTGGTGGCTCAGAGGAGAAATTCACCTTCTGGGCATTCGGTGGAATGGGGTATGGAAGTTCAGTTTGGTTGAATGATCAGCATCTGGGGTCTGTTGTGGGCGAGGGACCGCGCAATAATCACACGTCGACGTATAAGCTTCCCAAGGTGCAGAAGGGCAAGAAGTACGTTGTTACTGTCATTATTGATAACATGGGCTTGAACGGGAACTGGGTTCCTGGACAAGAAGTGGGTAAAGAGCCGCGTGGTATTCTCGACTGGTCTATCAAATCAGCCTCTGGCAAAGAGACAGAAATTTCAAAGTGGAAGATCACGGGTAATCTGGGCGGAGAAGACTACATCGACAAATTCAGGGGTCCTCGCAACGAAGGCGGTTTTTTCTTCGAACGACAAGGCTACCACCTCCCCGCTGCACCTACCAAGAACTTCAAATCCGGTTCACCATTCAAGGGCATCTCCAAACCAGGAGTATCATTCTACACAGCCAAGCTCAACCTCAATTTGCCCTCAGACAAATACGACATCCCCTTATCCTTCGAATTCAAGAACAACACCGCCAGCACAGGCTCATACCGTGCATTCCTCTACGTCAATGGTTTCCAATACGGTCGATACACAAGTAACATCGGACCTCAATCCAGCTTCCCCGTTCCCGAAGGTGTGTTCAACTACCGTGGTGAAAATTGGATTGGCATCGGTCTTTGGGCGTTGGAGAAAGGTGCGAACCTTGAGGGTTTTAACTTGAAGATTGGCCAACCTGTACAGACAGGTCGAGACCCAGTTATGTACGTCAAAGCTCCCAAGTATGCTCCTCGTCGCGGGGCGTACTAGTCTCAAGATGAAGTTGGAATCTTGGCATTCAGGTGCCTTTCATTGGCTGTTTCGTATCATACGCGGTTGATGCCGGTCTATATTTAGCCTGACCACTAACGCGGGTCATTCCACTCGGCCTTATCGTTCCTGGTTCCCGATCTGGTTGACGTTTGTACGATGAGACCAATCTTATTAATCTGCTCAAAAAAAGTTCTTTTGCCAAGGCTTGCGTGGCCTTCGGCTTTGAGGTGCCGTTTCTCCACTGTGCCAAGTAGTTGATCTTGTCCAAGCACTTGCTCATTTTCCATTTCTTCTCTCTTTTTCTGGACTTTTGGGGTTCAATTGTTAGTAGAATGAGATTATAGAGATCGAATGGGTGACAATGAATGTTTATATAAGTGGTTGACAGACTTGTAAGTCATTTTGAGTAGAGACAGGGTGCTGCGCCTCACGGGTTCTGGGTCGGGTGTAACGGCCCTGGGAGTGGAGATTGGATCCACCCTCACTTAGACCAGTCTCGGAACGACCGAGCACATGTCATCTCACTGTCACTCCTTCTCCTGTCTCATTTATCCGCGGGCTCCGTCAACTTGCTAGATCGTATCTTATAGCGATGGCTTTCCCTCGTAGTGACTCAGCTCTCCAATGAACGTAATTTTGTGACCGTTGTTTTTTGCTTGGCAGTCTAATGTACGGATAAACTGGTTTCCTGCTGGCTTAGCTTGCTCTGTATGTCCCCCGTTCCTGTCCCACTTGGCTTCTTGTTGTTTATGTGTTTTCTCTAAGCCGAACTTCGTTCTTTTACTAACACGTCAAGATTTTTCACGATGAAAGAACTCTCTACAACGCCCTCTGCGACAGCAGAGCCAGCACCAACGGCCACTACACTCCATATTCCTGGCCCTTCGAGCGTCACCCTTACAAAGTCCCGATCTGGCTGGTCCTGCATCGACGACAATCGCCTCCGAAACAATCTCTTTGCCGCCGTCGGTTTTCTCGAACTCGCCAACGCTGGCGATTTCGCCGCTAATGTCTGGAACGAAGTCCCCGTCCCCATCTATGCCATCGTCTTCATGGCAATAGGAGGATGCTCCGCCTTCGTACTCTCAATATGTGCCTTCTGCGATTCAAGAAAGGCACTACACAACATCAAGTTTCTGAAGAACCAGAGAGAAGTCCTGAAGGGGTCCGATGGAGATTTGAGACGAGACACATTTGCCGAGGTTACGAAACGCGAGTTAAGGATTGAGATGATTAACAGATGGCTTATGGATTTGTTAATGGGCGGTGGTGCTATGCTCATCAGCATCGGTACATTCATGGCTATCGGCGGTGCTAATCGCAAGGTCTGGTTCGCTAGTAACATTCTTTCCGGATATCTCGGTAACGCGCCGATCGCTCTCTTCGGTCTTATGAGCGCTATTTGGGCTACTATGGTGGTCGCCAAGATGAACGCCCACCTCACCGTCGCTCGAAAGGAACTCCAAGGCTCGCCCGCACTACCAGTGTTGAGGCAACGGTGTTTCAACGTCCAGGTGTTTTTCATTGTGAACGGCGCGTCCAATGTCCTTGGTGGTGTTGGATCTATGTTGACTGCGGAGCGATGGTGGGGATATTGCATTCTTATTCCCGTTATTATCTCTTCTATCTTCTGCAACATCTGGTGGCGCCACCGCGTCGGCTACGATCGACCATTCATCCCGACCGCACCGCCAATGACCCTCGACACCATCACCGAAGCGCTCGAAGCATCATCGCAGCTTCGACTCGGCATCCAAGACGGCGCAGGCGTCGATTTGGAGCAAGTATTCGACGGTCCAGCTAGTCTGAAGGAAGTTTTAGAGTTCTTGGTCAAACATGATTTATTTGAGCAATTTGCTCTTCGGCTGGTTACGAACAAGCATGTTAGAGATCTATTTGTCAAGAGTGAGGACTTCAGCGCAGAAATTAGTATTGATGGGATATTGGCTACAGAGGAGGAACATCATGCGGCTATCTTGGCTGTAGCGTTGACCTTCTTGAAGAAGCATGGCCCTAGACATATGTTGCACCGAGAAAGATTTCTGCTAGAAATTCTGGGGACATATTTAGTGGAACAGAAGAAGAGTCAGACAGTTGCCGTTGAGAAATAATAGAATAGTTGATTTTGATAAGACATTTAATAAGTACCTAGAACTGACCAATTACGTCTTCCGGTTTCCCTGTAGCAGCTACAACCGTATGGGGCCGGACGCCGCCAAGTTTCCACTCTCCTTCAACCTTCACATATGTAAACTCTACAAAACCACTGGAATCCCATTCACGAGTCTCATCATTGTCGAAAACTCTGACATGTCGAGCTCGGACCTGCCAATCACCTCTCACTTCAGTCTCGCTGATTCGTGTAAAGACTGCCGCCCCTAACAGGTGTTGGGTTTGCACTATTATTGGAACTGTTAGGCGAGTGGTTTGGCCGGCGACCGCATTGCAATGACTTACAGCGTGGGTCACCTAGTGCTTCGGTCCTAAAACACTGTTTGAAATATTCCTCAGCAGTGGTGTTGAAAACTTTCGACACGGGTGGAAGATCAGAATAATCTCCAACAAATTGCTGAGTAGATATCGCAAGAAACGTGGACATGTCCTATAGTTGTCAGTGAGTGTGAAATGATCCATCGGAGCGTGTTCACTACCTTTTTCTCCCAGGCGAGAGCCCATTTGAACGCCAACTCTCGAAAGCTTCGTTCGTCGCTATATGTTAATTCCATCATGACGATAATAATTTGAGCTATAATGAATGAAGACAGCGGAAAGAACCAGCTGAGGCCGTAGGAAACCTTATTTATACCAATCGCTCCTAGGTTACATCCGGAGGTTGCAGGGGCTGTTGTCCGATGCCATATACACAGTTATCGGGGATCGCTTTCTTAAATGCCCGAGATTCGCGGTTGAGGCAGGCACCGACGTCCCGATGGCCCGCTTACTCAGCACACGATAAAACAAGAAAGCTAATGTTGAACTGAATCGTGGACTGAACATGTCTCGTTAATCGATCTTACTGTATATATTGTGAAGCGCGTCTGGGCTTCCTCGATGTTTTCACCGATGCTAGCTCACGAGAGCCAAGGCTTTAATAGCGCTGGTGCTTAGATAACATTTCGTTGATGCGTCATAAGATTCTCAATTTTGTAGATTTGTGAACCTAGATTATCTAAGCTCCGCTGTTTGCCAGGATGGGTTGAGTAGTAGAAAGACTTTCATTGATTATACTGTAGACGTCCAATGAGATTGAGCAAGTAAGAGAACTTAATACGCGACTCACTTTGACATCTTGAAACCCAGTAACAGCCAAGATGACTCTTCAATTGAAGTTTACATTGAACTTTAAAATATCTTTTTGACAGCTATAAAGAAAAGTCAGCGTCGCTCGGGACTTCGGTCCTCTCCTTTCACACTACTATCACCCACCACTTGGCGTTTGTCTGCAACAGTCTTCTAGTACAGTCCAACCATCTGAAGGCTTATCTGGTATCTTCAACTACCGTTAAACAACCTATCATGTGTTCACCTTATTTCCGACGATTTCCCGAATTACCTACCGAGTTACGACTGCAAATATGGCAAGATGCTTGTATTGTCCTAGACCCTTCCCATCGCAGTTTGCAGTATGTCACTCTTCAAGAGAACGGGTACGACCAAGAGGCGGTCGCCATACTCTGCAACTGGCCTAGTTGGCCTCGGTCCCTGCCACTAAGCACCAACAGATCTGCCTACTTCATCAACGGTGGTCTTTGGAAAGCGTGCAAGGAGTCGAGAGAGGTCATCGCCAAGCACACAGAGTACCAGAAGTGGTTCGAGATACACACGCAAGCCATGCAGGACTCCAAGGAGCTTGTCCGCCGCCAACGCAGTACTTCTTGTGCTTATTTGATCCGTAAACTTGAGGGCCTGCGATTGAATGGAACTCGATATAACCAGCCCAGTTCAAGTCATGGCCCTCCCCCTGCAATCATCGATTATGATGAAAAAAAGTGGAGAAGAGTGCCGAATGCTTGTCTACCCTTCCAGAGATATGTTTTGCATCAGGGTCGACGATTGGCACTCTCTACGCGGAGCACGCCATCCGGATATAAAAATGCCATTCATCCGCTACAACGACGATGACAAACATTACGCCGAGTTTTTCTCAAATCGTGAATACCAGAGGCTTTTCAAACAGCCAGAGCTCCAGAACATTTCACTCGAGTTTGATCCTACTTGGATGATCGACATCCCATTTTTTGTTGGTGATATGAGAGACGAGAACTCTGCACGGAGGTACTTGGCGAATTGGCTTTCTGAGAATGCCAACCCATGGGTTGCTGTGGAGGGAGGCCTATCAATCATTGATAACGAGGCGAAGTGGTTTGCGAGGGGTCCTGATAAAACCGTGTACCGGGATTTTGATACTGAGTATGTCAAGGTCAGTTGGGACGATGTTGCTGATTATACATGCGAAGGAGTCTACCCCAGCGCCTACGCCTTTGTGCAGAAGATTCGTCATTGCATGTACGACATTCAGGACACGCCTGAAAGTCCCGATGCATGGTATGCTCCGTGGCGCCGTGATATTGAAGACATCATCAGCCTTCTTGTCCGTCGGGATAACGAAGTAAAAGAACCTATATGGAGCTGCCCAGGGAAATGCGACAGGAACAGGTGGTGTATTTGTAGTGGTGATAAGACGAAACGGAGGCAAAGGCAGGAGGATCCAGATGCTTCTCTACGACACCTCATGGAAACGGTCTCACTCAGGGAGTGGAATCATGAGGATCAAGGTGTGTAGTATTGTTAGGAAAAAGGTTTGTTTCTTTTGCTTTTTAACTACGCGAGAACGAGAATAGAAAGTGCTGAGTAAATGACGAGTGAACTGTTGGTACTCGGGGTTTGCTTGTGACACATCTGGTGATAAAGACGCAATACATACTTAATAAAATGATCATAAGTACTAACGGTTGCTGGTTCGTTCGGATTCTCAAGGTACCTATGTTACTAGAATGACTTTTACACTTAATCCTTCGAGAATAATCCCCTCTCATATTCCAGAGCAGCTATCATAAAAGCACCAGCGCCCCGGAGATCGTTTTGCCTGGTCTTGATACTAGCATAATACTGTACACAAAAGAGGTCAATATCTGTCTGTCAAGAACATGGGATGCAGTAGCCTCTTTCTTACCTGGAATGTCGCATTACTACCAAGGCTTCCAACCTCGACTGTTCCTTCAAAGTTGATGGTGCCGTCTGCATTTTTGGTAACAAACCTTTTGACAAGGCCCTCAAAGGCCTTGGCTGCTACACCAGAGTAGTCTTCAGCTGAAAGAAGACCTCGGTTGAGGCCACGCAGCCAGCCAAACGTGAACATCGCGCTAGCGCTCGCCTCGATGTAATTGCCCTTGACGCCCTTATACTTCTCGTCCATGATGTTGTACCAACCACCACTCTTCTCATCTTGTGCCCCTTTGAGACCTTCCGCCAAACTAGTGAAATAACCGATGAGTCTCTCACGGCCTGGGTGGTCCTTGGGGAAAGTCTCGATTGCCTCAAGGAGTGACATAAAATACCAACCAACAGCACGAGCCCAAACAAGTGGCGCAGCGCCAGTCTTTGGATCAGCCCAAACAGCGCGTTTACTTTCATCAAAGCCGTGAACAAGGAGATTGTTGGAGCGACGCGTAACCTTGTCAATCTTATCGTACTGGAGGATGATATCATCCCAGGCTGTGGCATTGTTTGGCTGGAAGAGACGCGTGTATTTGGCGTAAAAGTTATCGGCCATGTAGATGCCATCAAGCCACATTTGGTTGGGATAAACAATGTCTCGGTGCCAGAGACCCCCACTGGCGGTGCGTGGATGATGATCCAAGGTCTTCTTGATGTCATCAGCCGCAGTTTTGAACTTCTTCTCCCCGGTCTTTTGGTACCACCAGAGCAAATTATTGCCGAAGCGATAGTGATCCAAGGAGTAGTAGGTGTAGTTGAAGTCGACTATTGTCCCATCTTTGAGTACCACTGCATCCATTTGACCACGAAAGAAGTCATAATAGGTCTTGTTCTTGGTATACTCATACATATCCTCGAAAGACGTGTACAGTGTGGCTTGATCATAGGCATACGAGGGTTTAACATTGCGTCTGATCATTGAATCTGTCATGAACTTTGAGTAGGATGTCTGGGTGTTTGAGGGAGCTGCGAGAGTGCTACCAGCCAACATGTTGGCAGTGAAGGACAGTAAGACTTTCATGGTCGGCGTTTGAAATCGGCAAGGCGACAGTAGCGTTGAGGTAGGGCATGAGATAGTTGGAAGGTAACTGAGCTATCCCAAGCTTATTTATACTCTTTTTCCCAGTCTCTGAAAGCAGCGAAGCTTCTCATGAACCATGTACCCCGCCGTGCAGCGTGCCCATTACACTCCACGGGGTCTAAGTTTGAAAATATTCCGAACTTCCTCATTGAGGCCATGTCGCCATACCTAACCATATTCTTTATCAATATTGATTAAATTACCTAAATAGCGCTTGGTGGAAACCAATATTCCGGACAGGCCTCATTATCAAAAGCATAACATCAACAGACTGTCGAATGCTGATTGAAGGAGAGATAATTAGCCGGCGCTGAGATCCGCGTAAACTCTGCGGGGAAATTTCAGCGGTTCCGCAGAAGAGTTGCGATATCTGTTAATCTTAGAGCTTTCTTACAAGCGGGGTAGCAGAGCTATGTCGACTCTAAGACTAGGCCAATACAGCTGTAGCATTATCATCAATGAGATTGTAAGAATATTTAAAACTTCCCGTTAAGATAAGAGAAACCACCTTTTATTATTTCAGAGTTGGGATACCACATTGCATTACCTTATCAAGTGATTTATCACCTACAGACGCTTCTGAAGATGTTAGTGACGATGTCGCGTTCTAGAGTCTTATCACGCCTGCTGCAGCAGCTATGCTCCAACCATCCGGAAGAGGCTAAAGAAGAAACCGCTATGCGTTTGACAGCAATACATGCCTCTTACGTTGCCTTCCATCAGTCTACGTCTTAAATGCTATAGCTCACTTGTTCGGCGAATTGTATACCATCTATCGGGCAGAATCAACTGTGGCCTATAATCAGTGCATGATACCCTATAGTTGAAATGATGCTTAACTGAAGACTGACTCTTTGATGATAAAGTTCATGGTGTTGTGGAGCTTACTACGCTGCGGGGTCGGAACTAACCTACAGTACGTTAATGTAAACACGTGAGGCGCCCGAGAAACCCGCTTTACGCTGCGTGGCGATTTGTCTTTCTTACGGATACAACTACCCCTTTCATCAAGTAATCCTAATTGGCCATGGAAGTAATAGAACCGCCGCAAAAGAGAAACAGTCGCGTCGCAGTTGGATGGTGAGCGGATCACACATGTTGTTATCATCAAGCTAACATCGACAGTACTGCTTGTAGAGGTAGGTCGACAGTTTAGGCCAAGAGCTATCACTGATGCAAATAGTCCGTCATGTTCGATGTAAGTATTATGCCCATGGATGGCATTCCCCTACTGATATGATTAGGTGACAAGGAGATGCCCTCCTGCTCAGCGTGTGTAAAGGCCGGCATCGAATGCGAACGCGCTCTGCAGGTTCGGTTCCGACCTGGGCTTGGTCCCTCGGCTGAATATCAATTCTCGACTGATCAAGTTTGGGTCCGACACAAAAAGTCGTGTGCGTCTTGTCAGAATATGACGGCTAGGTTTGAAACTGACGGATGTAGTGGAATACCACGATGAAACACGTCAGGTATCGGAGATTTACGAGACAGATGAAGTGCAAGAGTGAGTAAATAAGCAGTAATGGGGGTAAGCTGACGATTTCAGTTCACCTATGGAAGAAGCTATGCCTCTTGAGCCAAACCTAGTTGAAGTAAATGAGCCGATATCGACGACTCCAGCTCAGGTATCGCCTGCCTCTCACATATCTCAAAGCTCACATGAATCGTTGCCAGTGACGAGCCGACAAGAATTGATTGAATCACCGGGCAGCGCAAGAATAACCCGCCATCTTCGAGATAGCTCAGACCTATACTGCTCTCCTGCATCACCCTATTCACGTCCTGCACTACCCTTCACCACGCGAGAAGCCGTATTAATTAGAAACTTTGCCGAGAATATGGCGCTTTGGGCCGATGCGACTGACCTGAAACGTCATTTCGAATTGGAGGTCCCACGACGGTCCATGTACTTCCCTGTTCTTCGTTACGCAGTCTTCGCCTTTTCATCGCAGTACGTTAACCGTGACAAAGCAGACACGTCTACTGAAGCACTTGAATACTATGATCACTGCTTGAGACTCTTGATTGAAGCAGTTGGCGAGTCCAATGGGCATATTGATGAGGAGACCCTTGCGGCTATTGCGATACTTCGACAATATGAAGAGATGGACGGTAAGAGCTAATCCGCAGTATCAGGCCTGTTGCTGATGTTTGCAGCCGACGATATGGAAATGCATTTAACAGGTACATCACGAATTGTCAACTCAATGTCACTGTTCGACTTCAACGGTGGGCTTGGCGAAGCCGCCGCGTGGCTTTGTCTGCGACAGGATATTTACGTCTCACTTACAAAGCAACGACCACTCAGATCTGATTTGGAAACATACATCCAGTCAGATGTGTTTAGACGGATGGACGATGCAGCTTACGCGAACAGAATGGTGTTTCTCTTGGCAAAGGCCCTCAGCTGCGTCTTTCCGACATCTTCGTCTCTTTCGAACGAAAAGCTCGACAGCATCCGGTTCGAGGTGGACAATTGGTTTGACTCCAAACCTGCTGCGTTCAATCCGATTCTTGAGAATGCTAGGAACAAGGAGGAAGGAAGACTGTTGCCCGAAATCTGGGTTCTTTCTCCCTTCCATGGTATGTTGATTATGTGTAACATTGCTTATATACTGACTTTATAGCTGTTGGGCTGCAGTATTACCACATCGCGAAGATCGTGCTGGCAATGTCGACACCAATCGTCACAGCGTCAGTGTTTGAACACATAAGACAAGGCAAGAAAGTCGAGGTTAGCATACCAAAGCCCGAATGTTCTTCCAAATCTCTAACAGACGTAGCGAACCGTGCGAAACCATTTGCTTCAAGTTATAGCCTTGGCAAGTTCACATGCAAGAGCCGAAAACGCCTTGTTCACAGCCCGACATTCACTCTCAGTTTGTTAGTCGCCATGTATAAGAAGACAAACAAGATTCCGTTCTAACATCTTCCAGGGGGCAGTGTGTTTGCCGAACAGGATGACCAGGAAATGGTGCTCACATTCTTGGAACATGTGCAACAGAAGACAGGCTGGAATATAGGTTCCTTAAGCTCAACGTTACGGCAGCAATGGAATCAGGATGCAGAAGATGACTAGTCTATTAAGCTCGCCCACTATGATTTCTATCAATAACCCCCATCTCTTACAGCTTAGCTTCCTCAATGCGACGTCCAATCTCGTCGAATCTAATCTGCTTTCCAGTCACAAGGGCCTCTTGCAAAGCAGAACCTATCTCAACGGCACGGACAGCATTTGTCAACTTGATAGGCAACGGTGTGTTATCAAGGCATGCATCGGCGAATTCGTTGGACTCTTGAACAAACGCTATCTCAAAGCGGCCGTAATAATGAGCAGGCACCTCACGGGTGATACCGGCGGAATGGTAATAGTTGACAAGGTTGGACTGGGGGTTGCCGTTGACAGTCAGCTTACCCTCTGTACCAATAACCTCTGTGGTATCTTCTTGTCCGTGGGCCATCATTCGAGAGCAGTAGTAGTATGCAATCTTGCCACCCCAGAACTCGACAATACCCACAGCGTTATCGTAATCATTGTACTTGGCGAGATCAGGCTGCACAGCACGCACGCCGTGGGCTGAGATGCTCTTGGGAACGACCTCGTCGCCGAAGAACCAGAGCGTCAGGTCAATGTCGTGCACTGACATGTCAACGAACACGCCGCCGGACCACGCAGCATACTCGACGAAGAAGCCCGATGGATCGTGCTTATCGCAGGTCTGGCTGCGGATGATTGTAGGTCGGCCGATGGCACCATGTTGGGTCTTGCTGAATGCGTCTCGGTAGGAATCGTCGAAACGGCGGGAAAAGCCACACATGACCTTAAGGTGAGGGTGTTTCTTGGCTTCGTCGACGACTTGGCGACACTAGAAGTTGTTAGACGAGGTTGAATAATATCATGACAATGTGACGACGTTACTTACCACTTCAATGCTGGTGGACAGAGGCTTCTCGCACAGTACGTGGAGGTTCTTCTGCATAGCTTGAATAGCTTCCTCGGCATGCACAGAGGTAGCAGTACCAATGACAACAGCCTGAAGACCTTCTTGCTCGATCATCTTCTGGTAGTTATCATATAGAGTGACTCCGTGAGGCTCTAGGTTGACCTTGGCCCAAGCCATTTCTGTGGGATCAGGAGTGAAAGCAGCGACCAGCTCAGCGCGGGGTGTTCTGTTGAGGAAGTTGATGGCATGACGCTTGCCCATGCGGCCTAGGCCGGCAGCAGCAATCTTGAGCTTCTGAGGTGCCATTGTAAGAAATGGATGTAGTGGTCTGGAGTGAGAGGGTTGGCAGTGGATGAATGGTTGGTAGAAGAGGACTTGAAAGGGCCTCTTTATATCGATCGCATCAAGCTGTTGTCTTTCCTTGGATGGATTTGTCTAAAAGATTTAAACTAGCTACTCCGCGTTTCTCTCCATCTTTGTGGATATGATGATGTGTGTCGCTTCTCATTTCGGTAATATTTTGATGTGCGGTGATGTTAACCAACGTCGCCAGTGTTAGGAATTACCTTCAGGCCGGAAGAAGTTGCCGTCATTCAGTGTACAGTTGCTTCCCGGTAACCCTGTCATGGGCTAGTTGTTCTTCACGGGCGAACTTACCTTGGCTAAGGAAAGACTTGCTATTTACGGCCTGTGGTGGATACGAGTCATAGTCCTCTAACGCCACCATAACAACTACCCCACCAACGGAAAGACTTGCTGTATCTTCGTGAAATCACTCACATTTCGGCTTTTTCTCACGCTAATCGGATCAGCTTCCCCCAACCCCATGGGGCAACATGGTTCTCCGCTTCTACCCCAGAATCTAGGTTTTGCACTTGGAAAATGCCAAGGTCGCGATTGGATACACAGGACATCATGATGGTCTAGGCACGGCTTTCGAGGTCGGTTATTCCTGGTGTGTTGACAAACCTGATTGAGTGCTTGATGAAACGAAGATAAAAAGCCCAACATGAGCACTTGAATTAATTTATCCATCATCATACTAACCATCCCATCATTCCTCACCCTTACTTGCCAACATGTCAAAGAAAGAAGAAGTCGTGGCTGCATCTCAGGCAAGCCATGTCGAGGACAACGCCAAAGGTGGCGAGGACTTCATCGAGGACTCTACACCCGGCCTTTTCCTCAACCTCTGCGTTCTCGCAACCGCCATTGGAGGCATGCTCTTTGGCTACGACACTGGAGTTATTTCTGGTGTTCTCGTAGTCCTTGGGGATGACCTTGATGGACGATTGATGAGCCATGGCGAGAAGGAGCTTATTACCTCTCTTTGTGCTGCTGGTGCCTTGATCGGTGCCATCATTGCTGGAGTCACGGCTGATAAGTATGGACGAAAGCCTGCAATCTGGTTTGCCTCGGTTCTCTTCACTCTAGGTGCTGTTGTGCAGGCTGCTTCTTACTCTCTCGTGCAAATGTGTGTGGGCAGAGTACTTGTTGGTCTAGGCGTCGGTTCAGCTTCAATGGTGAGTTACTCTCTGCAGTACCTTCCTCATCGCCGATTACTAACAGATTAGATCATCCCTCTATACATCGCCGAAATCGCACCTGCCAAGTACCGCGGCCGAATGATCTCAATCGACATGGTCTTCCTCGCGACCGGTTCCCTCCTGGCCTATGCTTTCGACGCAGCCTTTTATAAAGTTCCACACGGATGGCGATACATGGTTGGACTGGGTGGTATCCCCTCAGTTCTTCTAGGAGTACTACTGTTCTGGTGCCCAGAATCACCACGGCAGTTGGTTTTCCACAACCGAACTGACGAATGTCTTCGTGTTCTCCGACGCATGTATCCCACCGCCAACGAAACTCAGGTTCACCAGATGATGGCCCATATCCAATATGGCGTCACCCAAGCAAAAGCTCTTAATGAAGAGGTTTCAGTTCGGCAATCTCTCAAGAGTCTTGTTACAGTCCCTGCGAACCGTCGAGCTGCCATTGTCGCTTGTGGTCTCATGGCTACTCAGCAGCTTTGCGGTTTCAATACCATGATGTACTACTCCAGCACTCTTTTCCAGATCGTTGGCTTCAACAATCCCATTGCCGTTGGAACAATTGTTACCGCTACCAACTGGATCTTCACTTTCCTATCCGTCTTCCTTATTGACAGAGTGGGTCGTCGCAGACTTTTGCTCTGGACAATGTGGGGAATGCCTGTATTCTTGGTACTGGCAGCTGCTGTGTTTACAAGGATTCCAATCGACCGCAACACCTTGGAACTCACCGACGATAAAATAGGGTGGCCAGCTATTGTCGTCCTAGTTTCCATGATCCTCTTCGTCGCCAGTTACGCTGCCGGTCTGGGATGTGTGCCATGGCAAGCAAACGAGTTTCTTCCCATGGAAGTCCGTGCTATGGGTACTATGATGATCAACATCTGCAACTGGGGTCCCAATATTATTGTTTCGTCTACCTTCCTTTCTATGATGCGAGGAATCTCGCCTTCAGGAACCTTTGGGTTCTATGCCGCTCTTTCCTTTATCGGGTTTGTTTTTGTTTACTTCTGCTATCCTGAGGCTGCTGGGATGACGTTGGAGGAGGTCCGTGTTGTATTTGAGCACGGATTTGGTGTAAGCTATGCAGAGGAGTGGCGCAAGCAGAGGAAGCTGGGAAATATCACTCATGGGGCGAATGAGACTACCAAGGAGGTCGTTTGATCGTAGCGAGCCATTGTTATAAAGCTTACAGACTTTGTGTTTGTTTTACCATCTGTGCCATAACGTAGTAACTTTACTAACTACATTCAAATACAAATGCAAAGGTGCTAGAGAAACAGCCATCAAGAACTAGCGACGGCCCGTTTCCAGACCTCATCAATAGTCCTCCAATACCTCTCCGGATCCCTCCTCATATGGTCGACATGACCGCTCTCAAAAATCTGACTCTCCGTTTTGTACCCACACCTCAACCCGTCAGCAATGTGCTCCTCAATATGCTCCGCCGGGATCAAGATATCCTTTTTTCCATACATGAACAAACGCGTAGTATCCTTGCTCATCCACTTGTCATCAAAGAACAGCCTATGGCAGAACTTTGGCGAGGACTCGCGACCGACGACAAAGTCAAACAGATGAATGAAAATAAAGAAGCCGATGCATAGAGTTTGCGTTACGAAAAATGGCCAGGGAAGTTTGGCCGCTGGGCCCATTGCCATGGCATAGGACCAACGCTTGAGATTGGACCATGTGACTTTTGATTGACCGGGCGTCGAATCGTAGACTGCGAGGACGTGTGGCATTGGCTCGTTGTACATCTCTCGATAAGCGTTCAATGTGCAGATATAGTTGCCAGCGCCGGAGTTGGACAGAACATGGCAGATGATCGAAATGTCAGATCCAGCTTTGCCGTCAGGGAAGAGTTCGTTCACGATGGGCTTCATGTCTTCGGTTCGTTTGGAGACATGATCGAAGAAGCCTTGGCCAATTGGTGAAAGAACGGCGATTTGTTTGGCGTTGGGAAAGAGTTTGCGATAACCGTCTGTGAACTTTGAGACGTGCTTTGGTGGTGCATCGCCCCAGCCAAAAACGACAACAGCGTGGGGATGGCCAGGAATCGGGTGGGAGTTTTCGGCCTGACGAACGAAGATTCGCTTTGAGAGGGCTGTAAAGCCTGGGAAACTGGTCGTTGCCTTTGTCTTCATGATAATAGAAAGTCTTTTCGTATTTTTGCGACAGCTTACCTGCGATCGAGGGAATTACCACGTATTTATGTCTGCATAAGCCCATCACACCCTCAAATACCAACACCAGGATCATTGTTCCAGACCCTTTCTCATTGGTCAACCTATGTATCTATTCTCTTATGTGAGATCTATTCCCAGGCTCTTGATTGCTTCCTGGCTAAGTCGGATGACGTGGCGTAAGCCCTATCTATACATCACAATTAGCCGGGTGAGGAAACACGTTGCTATCTCTTGGCGTACCAGAGCAGACGATGTGGCGTGAGTACAAGTGACTAAAATACCGGACGTCATGCTATCGTTACTCATCTCAAGGCGAGACTGAGAGTCAGCACTGTCTAGTGTAACAAACTCACAAGCATTTAAGCCCCAGGGTACAGGATCAGGCCATAATAACTGTGTAAGCAATTACAGTGGTACTTACAGCTGCCAATAGAAGCCTTGCAACACCTATCGTGGGCACAAGCCGTAGCAATAACAGTTAAGTTAATTGAAACTGTTCTAGCTCGAGACATATGAAGTGGCCAAGTACACTTCACATTATTTAAGCTACGTAAAGAGGATTGGTAAAACCTCTTCTCCTTCTTGCCTATTTCACGAAAAAGACTGATATTAGCTTGTTTTGATCAAGGGCAATTAGATGGCTAAAATTTCGTGAACAGATCCGATAATATAACTGTGGGTTTTTGCCATGCGATGTGCGAGATCACGATTCTTGAACCAGCCAGACGGATACGTAGGAAAAAATTCAACAGAGATTGAACACACATCTAGCCATCGGTGTATATTGGGTAACTATGCTGAAATAATCGCTGGTAGTACGAAAATGATACTCGTTGAGTTGACTGTCGTGTTTTTAATGACATTTCCGCCAAAGCCATGATCAATGATCTTACCCTGCACTCGGCCAATGGAGCTAATATGTCGCCGAGACATGGGGCTCATTTGAAGATTGGTTCTAGTCCGATGAAAGCGTCACCAACTCTCACTGTACGGACTTTCGAAATGGCTGGTAGCAAGAAGTCTATTACCAATCGTCTCTGTAGGAAAAGCCTCGTGAGGCCAGTGTATCAAAACGGAGGGGTAGACAATGATCTCGCAACCCGTCGATCGCCATTCGCACACAATGTCCAACTCATCAAGACGATCAATTCTTATCACTAGGTGAGCATTGAGAGTCCGGTACCCTATTGGCTTTCCCTTCTAACCCTTTTCAATAGGTATTCTCAGGTTATTGCCGGTAATGTATTGGCAATAGAGTTCGCTTCCAAAGGCTTCCGTGCCTTTGCCACCCCACGCTCACCTAATAAGATCAGTAACTTGAGTGAAAAGGGCATTGAAACCTCGACTCTCGATGTGACCAAGCCTGTAAGCATTGTCAGCTTAAAGGCTGAGATAGGGACTCGCACTGGAGGCTCTTTGGATATCGTCTTCAACAACGTGGGGGTCTGTAAGTCACACCTTGTCGTTGAAATTTGTTCTCTCGAGTGCTAAAGTTTGTTGAAGTTTCCGAAGCGCCTGCTGTTCAGGCGGATTCTGCTCGAGTTCGCAGCCTATTTGACACGAATGTATTTGACTTATGGAAATGGTCACAGCCTTCACTCCTCTTCTACTCGCTTCTGTTTCCAACAGTCACATGCCGACTGCCATTAATGTTGCGTCGATTCTAGCGCGCCTCCCCAGCCCCTTCACATCCCCTCACTATGCGATCAAGGCGGCTGTAGTAGCCTCCTCAGACACTCTTCGACTTGACGTTCAGCCCCTGGGCATCAAGGTCGTGACACCTTACATGGGAGAGGTATCATCCCCCCTGATGGCCACCAACAACATCAACTTTGGCATTGAAAGCATGTACCATGATACGGAAGCCGCTGTTAAACAAAGAACAATCACTCACTTACAGAAGATAATGCCACCAATACAATTCGCTCAAGAGGTAGTGAGGGAAATAGTAGATGGAAAACAATGCTTCCTTTGGAAAGGCACCAACGTATTTTCGGTATGGCTTCTGAACGCGTTTGGACCGAGGACTGTTTTCGACAGTCTCATGTTCACGGCGGCTGGGTCGGGCAATAAGAAAATTCGGGCCAGCGTGTATGAACAGGGCCAGGAAATAGTCAGGAAGGCAGTCCCATCGTAGGCGCGTTGGAGGAGTGAAAAGATGGTCGAAGGGCTATTCATGGTCTTTACAAGTGAAATTGCCGGTCCATGTTTGTTACTATATGTCGAATTCGAAAGGTTCAAAAACCCGCTTTTGAGCCAGCTGGCAAAGTGGTGAAGTAAAAGCTCCGTGATGAATTCTCTTGCACAAGCCAGGATCTCTTTTGTTTTGTAAATAGTCGTGTAATTATCGATACAAGACGACGGCGATGCAGTGCGAGTTTTACGAAGAAAAAAGAATGCCACTCGGCTATTATCTGCTATGTGACATGCCCGGTGCTTGAATCCAAGCGTCCTCAATGAATAGCTGCCGATCAATCCCCCTTGACTGATCACGAGTCGACCAGACCGCCCTACCGACATGCAGGATCCGCTCAGAAACGATCTAGAAAACCGCAGTTCAGGAAACGATGTGGGTTTAGTGTCGGGATGGTACGGACGTCGAGATGGGTTCAATACCGAGGTGGGTTCAATGCCGAGATGGGTTTATTGCCGACGTGGGATTTTTGCCGACTGCGATCGCTACCGATGGCTGGCCCAAGTATCGATTCTTGAGTAAGGTTTTTGTCTTAGCGTAATATTTTTCGGAAATGTCATGCTTGAATGCGATTCCATGACAATTGTTCTCGGCGCTCGATCGCGCGGAACACTTGGTGCATCGTCATTCCAGGATTTTTAGTTTTGCGCTAGGTCGTTGATTTCCCCATCAACACATGTATGACGATGCACAATCTCACTTTGCATTCCGAAGGCTGCGTAGGTTTGAGATCAGACATGGTCAATGGGATGCGCCTTTCGTGAGATAACGCTTAGACCGGCAAAGGGTACTTCTGCAGCAAGACAGCTTTGCTCTAGCGAGCACCTCACCTGAAATCCACATCTAACAACACATGGCCGTTTCCTGCGAATGACGGTGAAGTTCGTTTTCCAAGCGCACCAAGTTCCTCAAGCGACATACGCGCCGCCATACATGCCACAGACTTTTCGATAATCAATACGCACTATGGTCACCAAGTGTGCAGCAAGCGCCGCAGCAACCACTATGCGGCGAGCAGCAGCCAGTCCGGTTAAAAGGAAACACTCCAGATCTCCCATCAGTGATCAAGCTTCCAGCAAGCGATCCAGAAACGGAGCATCGAGACGTCCTGCCACAAGGCACATCGACACACAGTTCAGCAACGATCTCAAAATTAAAGAGGATCAAGACAGCGATGTCATGGGCAGAGAGGTCGAAGCCAGGGACGACGCCAGTCAAGACAAGAAGTGGAAGACGTGGTCAGCCAACGCAACATCAACACCATTCCCTGACTTCGGCCACCCAACCAGCCAGGAATGCCGGCTGGCATACAACCTGCTCCACAAATTGCACAATAATGCCGTTGAGGCCGAATTCGAAGACGAAAATACTCCTGAGACAATTCCATTCGTCCTGGATGCTTTGATTGTCGCAGTACTCAGCCAGGCAACAAGTTGGAGTAACGCAAAGCGTGCGATGAATAGCATGAAGGGAAAATACGGGTCTGTATTTGCCTACGACAAGATATATTCTGGTGGATCAGAAACACTGCAAGAGACCATCCGCTGCGGTGGACTTCACGTACGAAAGACGAAGATTATTCTTTCCATTCTTGAAGAGGTCAAGCGACGCCATGGCTGCTGGAACCTCGACCATCTTCTGGAAGCCAGCGATGAGGATGCCATGAAGGAGCTCATGAGTTACAAGTACGTTGGCCCAAAGTCGGCCTTTGTCGTGCTAGGATGGTGCTTGAAGCGTAACCGTTTCACCGTAGACACGCACGTGTACCGCATCGCTGGCTTGTGGGGTTGGCGGCCGAAGGAAGCGAGTCGCGAAAAGACTCAGTCTCATCTAGATGCGGTTATTCCGGCTGAGTTGAAGTTCAAGCTACATTTCTTCCTAATTCAACATGGTCGAACGTGTCCAGCTTGTCGCGGAGGGAGCAAAACCAAACAGCCATGCGCGGTATTGACGGAGGTTAGGGAACATCTCAATGAGTGAGCCGAAGGTCACGCCTTGTACTCAATTTCACAAGATTAAGCTCTACATATAAAAGCGGCCAATGGCGACGTGTAATTTTTGAAATTCAGACGTGCAACGAGTACTGGTGAATGGTGCTTGAATGTGACGGGTTGGATCGAGGGCTACTTGGCGGTCGAATCTTGAACTGTGTATACGAATATTCGTTGTGTCGCCTTTGTATTCGTACTTTGGGACTTACGCTTAAAAACAAAATCAAAAGAGAAGCTATGAATTAATGTACTTTGTGCGGTGTAGGAAGTGGAGGTATTCACAAGCTACCCCGTCAGAATGCCACGTCAACTTTTGATACTACAAGGTACACTCCAGACTACACTGTATTGTCGCTTACATAATTTATCGATGTCAAAACTAGAAAGAAGAAATAGAGCCATAACAAAATGCTTTGAATTTCGCACGACGTATCTGTTGAATGAATTCCACTGATGCTTACACTAGAGGACGAGCAGCAGCTACGGCAACCGGAGGAAGGAGGCCCATACCAACCATCTCCTGGACCGACTCGAATGCAGCCTCGAGGGTGTCAACGAAGCCTGTCCACCCTTGTAGACGAGCCTTGTTCATGCTCACGGTGACCACTATGGAAAAGAAGATATCAAGAAATTGAAAGTTTTCTTTGACATCATCTTCCGCAAATGGATCGTTGGTAATGGCCCCACCAGAAGCTTCCATTATCTCCTTCCAAGCATCTTTATTGCACTGCTCCTGTGCCCAGTCAAGCATCTTGAAGCTGGTGCCAGTTACCAGAGGAGGTCCGTACCCCAACGGGCAGTCCCGCCCTCCCTTGAGCTCAGTAGTCTCAAAACTCGACAGGTCTGCTGAAGGCCCAACAACACCTTTCTCATTACCGTACCAACGTGCGAGCTCGGCAAAGAAACGCTCGAATGTCATGGAGTTGGAGTCGATCGAGTTGTAGGCCTGGTTTCTGCAGCTGTCATTCAACGCAGCCCATTCACATAAATAACCTGTCAAGCGGGCGGTTGACATTGGGGCTGGACCCTGCCAGGACTTCCAGTCTCCGGGGAAGTAGAGCGGCTCCTTCTTGTGTGATTGCACTGATGAGTAGACGCAAAAGAGGTACAATCCACTCATTTGCGCTTTGACTGCCGAACCCATGACTCCAAATGGACGAATCACGTTCCAGGATGTTCCAGGATGTCGTTCGCAAAAGTCAATGAGGCTGTCTTCCTGCATATAGTAAAAGTTGGTGCTCAGATGTCGTGGCTGAGGATCCGACTCAACACAGGGCTGCGGTCCTCTACCCAGCTGCAATCCGTAATTCTTTCCTCCAGTCTGCAAGAGGACCCTCTTCGGCGCCACATCGGCAATCTCCAAAGCCTGCAGAAATGAGGACAAGAGGCCACCGTTCGCCTCTGCTAGCTTTTCAACGTTTGACCATACTGCCTCGTTTTCATCAGTCTTGGGCTGCATGTACGCGTAGAAAAACACGTATGGGTCAGTCTCTCGAACTGGAGCGAGTGATTTCGCAATTTCCTCAGGACCACTTGAGAAGTCAACAGCGAGATGATGTATGCGCGACTGCTGCTCGCTTGACAACAGGTTCATCAAATGCTCACTTGGTGGGGAGCGAGACATGGCGTAGACCTTGGACCATCTGGTTGGAGAGTCAAGCAAGCTGCGAATGGTATTCCATCCCGAGATGCCAGTCGCACCAGGAACGATTGCTGTAAGGCCTACAGCTGGGAAAGTTGGCAGGTTGCGATATGCGCCGGAATGTCGGACGGTAAAACTGTCATTGCTTCGAGGGATCATGACGGCGAGGGTCGATATGGTCAAATGGAACGTTGCTGGAGACGCTGTGATGAGAAGGCGTTGTGATGCTTAGAGGAGAACATCTATCTGGGTGATTTTATACAAAACTTGAGCATGCATGAAGCAGAAATCGGTCCTACCACTTTGCCGATATTTACCGTCGGCTGCCCACTTAGAGTGATGAGCTGAGCACATATGCATGATGCCTACAATTTCTGCGACGATCGTTGATACGGACGCCCCAGTGTCACGAACTCAACAAGGACAAGTGGGACTTGCAAAATAGACGCGAATACGTACCCGACTTCACAGCTAAATTGGGGACTGTGGAGTCCGGTAGGGAGTGTCGCTCCCACGTACTCCAAAGGATGTGGCTGTCCACGCACCAGTCAAACCCTCCCACTCATTCATTGGCCGTAGCCTTCTGATATTTTATTTCAGCCATTTCTTTACGAGTCAGAAGAATCGAGATTGGACAGAGTAGGTGTGTTCCCTAAGCAGGTATTGTTTTCCCCAGCTACATAGGAACAAGTACTACCCATGCTGCTGTTATGACCCAAAAAACTTTCCGCACCTATCAAACGATGTCCTTGTACTTCCGAACAAAGTCATGAAGGTCTTCGGCAGAGTCTGTGGGGACGGGTTTCATGTAACGACAGCTTTGATCTTGTAAATGTCCAATCTTCACAATTGTCCTCGCTAACCACCAATACTCAACGGCATGCTTCTCAAAACCGTCAAACGACTTAGCTTTGCCTTCTTTATTCTTGCTCACGACGTCCCATAGGTCTTTCCAGCGGTCTAGGGCTAGTGATATGGCCTCGACACTTGCTAGGTCTAGGAAATTCATCCTTGACGTTGTGATAACGGCCAATAACGCTACACGCATTGAGCTTTGATCCGACTACGTATTGCGAGGATTAGCTTACCGCAGATAAGCATCAGCATATCGGTTGCCGTCAGGTGCTCCTCCGGGTGAGCTAAAGAACATGATATGTCTGGGGAGAGCAGAGACGATGTGAAGTTAGATAAGGTAGCTATTGGTGGCCTCAAACAATGCGTCAGGGCCTCGCGCTGGAAATCAAGCGCTGTGTCAGCGTTGAAAAGCTCCTCTTCGCAGGGGAGATCTCCGGTCATCTCAGAAAGTGCCACGTGTGGGGGACTATTAAAAAATACAGCCAAAGTGCTGTCGGTCATAAATGTCCACAAGGCTAATCTGCAAATCCAGTTAACTATATTCCACATGTACGTGACACTAACCTTCCATACCTAACTCGAGCCTCATCCGAGACAAAGATTCGCCACTCAGGGCAGTTGGCGTTGGTGATAGGATATTTGCGTTTATATTCAAATAGTCCTGAAGCCCGTACAGCATTGATGAGAGAAGGGATCCTCTGCAGTCGTATTCGACGCCGCGTTTGCAAGTCATTACTGTTGTTCTGGAGTATCATGAGCAGCACACCAGCTTGAAGGAGTTCAAGTTCGTAGGTGATGGCCAAGGCTTCCTCGGAGCACAGTGGCATCGACATGGACAACAGTTTGTTGAATATGTGCGACTCGGCCACAGCAAAGAACTGTCGCATCGAGAGGGAGACGTCCGAGGGGCTACAATACATTGATCCAAACAAAACAATTACGAGTAATAACGGCAGAGATGCCGTTTGGACATCAAAAGTTGCCCGATGAATAATGGGGAAGGAACTGTGAAAATAGTGGAAAAACGCCCAAACAAAGTGTCGCACGTTGGCTGGGGTAAAAATAGCACTTACAACCGAAGGGCCAGGTCTCGCTTCTCCGTTGTTGTACTGATCTTGTAAAGGAAGTTGTCGAGCGCACAGTAGACTTACCATCTCTCCTGCGCGGGTTTCAAAGGCGGACATAAGTTCTGGGTCAGACATAGGAAAATAGTTTGTCATGCCGGAACATAACTCTCCATTTTCTTCACTAGACAAGAAGAATGGGAAATAGTAAAAGTCGTCTGTGATGTCCAGAGGCTGATCGTAAAAAGCCAGGTTCTGTTCTGAATTTATTGACGGAAGCTGAGAGTCGACGTCATGATCCACGACATCTACATCAGGGGCTTCAGCGGAGATTGTTGCTGCTGGGCGGTAGCCAGACGGGTTTGTGAAATTCAAGAGAAAGTCGACGGAGATTCGTGGCCCAGTCCGACGGGCACTTACCTCGACGTCGTCATCTGTCCGTGTGCGGGCCGGGCGTGTATCAGTCTTCACGCGATAGGTGGCGCTAGAGGAGGCGGTACTCATGCGCTCATAGGTACATGTTGCACCATGTAGGGAGCAGCGCGTGCATGGCTTCTTTGCATCACACGCTAGTTTTCGCTGTGAACAGTTGTCGCAAGACACCCGCTTCCTGCCACGCTTCAGAGTCGGCAGGGTGACCTCATGTCCGTGAGTGGAACAGTTTTGGGCGTGTCGGCGGGCAAGGTCTCTATGCAATATTCAGTCTAGGTCTGATAGTCAGTGTGAAGGAGCAGCGCACCGTCTCGTGAACTGCGCGTGACACAGAGGGCAGGTCAATTCCTGTCTACCGGAATCTATCCACAGGTAAGCTACCGAAGCTCTTTGATTATTGGCTAGATTCTTACGAGTCGCTTCGTGTCGGCGCAGGTGGCTGTTAGTCGAGTAGGCTTTACCGCATGTTGTACATCGATGGCTGAGTGGGGGAGGCATGATCTGTGAGATTGCTTTCGGAGGTGAACCCACGGGAGGAGGTGATGGGTTTTATTCCGAAAGGGCTGGCGAACTCGTTTGTGGGTCACCGACTCAGAGTTAATATCGGGCCGATCCCCTAAGACATGACGCGCTACCCAGAGGACCTTGGTGCCGGCCTTTGGCCCATGACCATGCCGATCTAAGTTCATTGCCACTGTAGACATGGGTGGCGCTAATAAGCGGCTTCTGTGTTAAGTGCTAATCTAGAGACGGCCAGGACGCACTATCTACAGATAAATGTTACCATTTTCTTTCTACTGCATTGACCGTAAATTTTTTTTAATTTTTTTTTTTTAATTAAAGTAACCCTTTATCAACCTAGTCTAGGTATTCTAGCTAGCTAAGTTACCAAGGTAGGGAAAGTCCCAAGGCCTACGGTAAGGGAAAATTATTATATAAATTATAAAGCCTTCTATTTATAGTCCCTCTACAAGCCCTTCCTAGAACTATCTATGGTAAAAGAGATGGAGGCTTCTGATCCGGCGTGTCGCCTGCAAGCCCCATAGGTCCAGACTCCGGCCTTTCCAGGCTCAGTGACCCATCACGTATTCTATACTCTTTACCACGCCGGGAGAAAATCACAACAATGATATCTAGTTCCCTCTCACATAGAAAATTAAGGGGTGTGACTTGTAAATCATAGAAACCATTGACACCCCAGTATCAAAATTGGGTGTTAATCTGAAGCGCTTGATAGTTGCCCGAGGTACCCATAATACTTTCTTCGAACCCCTCATGAGCCAAGTTTCGTCATTGGTAGAATCTGACCATAGGAACCTTTGATTCCAGACGAGTGGTTGGTCATTCTGAGCGTGCGATAAGAGCCTCTTTCCCCGGGTTTCTTCATCGGTCTCCGTAAGGCTTTCGATCTCCAGGTCCAAAACGCCGTGGCCTACATCTATTTGAGAGTCAGGACCTGTATCGAATCTGACATCTTTAACCGACAACGGTAGGCGATAGTTCGCGATGCATGTACCATGACCCACGTCCAGGATACCGAGATACGGTGATTCGTTCCAAGGAAGGTATAGCACCGCTAACAGGCCATTCGAATTGAATGATAAGGACAATAGTTCTCCTGTTATGGTCCATCCATTCTTCGCTTTATCCTCAACCGCTGAGTCCCATATATATATGGCATTTGTTCCAACGGGCTGGATTGCAACAAGGCCATCGGCAGAAGAGATCATCCCAACACCGCGAGACCGGAATTGAGGTTCAGATGTACGCAAGCAATCGCCGGTCGCCGGGTCCCAGATTCGTATCGTGCCATCTTCGTGGTTGGCGGATACTAGTTGCCCGGATTTATTAAATTGGATTTTGACGGCTATGGTATCATTTGCGTGCCCTCGAAATTTATGAAGACAAAGACGTGATTGGATATCCCAAATATATATCGATCCGCTGGGGTCAACGAAAGCATATTGGTGGTCTGGTGAAAAGGCCGACTCAAAAGAACTAGGATATGAGCCTGGAATGCGAAATCTGCACAACGTATTGTCGACCGCTGTGATGATCTCATTACATGCGGATACTTGGAGTAGTTCAAAGTGTCCATTCGGCCCTGGCTTGAGGTAGGCAACTGCCCTTGATCTCCTTCCATAAACATGGGAAGGTTGGTTTGATGTTGGTCGCACGCCCAGAATCTGAAGTGAAGTCAAGCTCAGGAGCGCGAGAGTGGTTGTACTGATATAGCATAAATGGTCATAGACATCGCCACCTACCGATACTTGCCCGATTCGGGCCTGTCTCCTCGGGTCATAGAGTATGACAGCATCAGATGTGGACACAGCGAATGACCGGCCATCAAGTGCCCATGCTACATTATGACAGGAATAGTGGTCATCAGGACCAAATATGTTCTGCAAACTTATGAACATCTCCCCATCCCATAACAGCAACTGTATTGTTTGTGGAACGAGGAAACATTTGCCATCAGGACTTAATGCTGCGTTCTGGTCAAAGTCTCTAAGAGAAAGGGACTCTCTTTCTAACACCTGACCCGTCTGGGGATCCTGAATAACAACTGCACCCTCTTGGTATCCATCGCCCGTTGAAACGATCGAGAAAACACATGGTTCGTCGAATTTGGTGACGCCAAAGTCGATCCATCGAATCTCTCCTTTCACGTGTTCTGGGTCTATAGTGTACCTAATAGATCCATCCCACGGATCGCAGACACGCACTGGTCCACAGCGCTGAGCTAAGGCGAGAGACATCTTGTCTTGAGAGAGTACCACGATATCAGCGTCACCTTCAAAGGTCTGCATGGACTCTCCAGTGTACGTGTTAGAAATGGTGACAAGCTTGCGTCCAAATTCTGAATGGTCGCGAATCAGTGCCGCCAGACGATTCCCTTCCGCGTCGAAGCCTAGAATCGATATGATAACCTGATGACAATTGATTTTCCGCGTGGTCTCTCCTGTGGATGTATCCAAAATACCTATGATACCATTGCCTAGTGACATTGCGAGTCTTCGACCGTCAGGCGAGGCTTTGAGACCGCAGTAAGCATCCACTATGTTTTGGATCTGGAAGAGACAAACATCCCATTGCTGAAAAGAAGACGGGAAAATGCTGATATTGGAGGAAATTTCGGATATGAAGTTTTGCCTCACTTGACTTTGCTCAGGACTAAAGAGCAATCCTGAATCGTAGAGTTGAAGTGGGACTGTATCGCAGATCGCCCTATGATTTAGAGCGAATCGAAGAGCGTCCTCGGCCAGGTATTTCCATTCTGGCGATTCCATTTCTGGCTGCATTGGAATGTTAGAAGGAATGCGATGAAACTGGACGTATGTCACAGTACATACCAAGTCGGACCCGAGTTGTCTAATTGCTCTTATTGCTACTGAAACGGAACCTAGTAACGACATAGCTTCCAACCAGTAAAGGTATCTGGTTTTGAAAAACGTTTTAACCAGTAAGGAGGTAGAATGACTCCCGATCTCATTCGGAGGCGATTTAGAAAGGTGCTCGACCCAGTAGATGCATCCGTACCTGATGGAATCTAAGACAGTCGATGAAGGCTTTGTAATCTGGTGAATATAGAGAGTATCATCAGGTGCATTGTAGATGTTTCTATGGAGGTTCTCTTGAATGCTTTGTAAGGTACTTTGGAAGATCGAATAGTGCTGTGCTGATACGCTCGAAGGGAATATGTCAGACGAAGTTCCCAGGTATTCCCTCACTGATTGATGGACCGTGTAGACAATATTGTTTCGAAGAGTAAGGAATGAACCACAGCAGGTGACGATACTCGATAATGTTTGTAAATCCGATTGGAAGCACGCAAGCCTGTCGTCAGAACTAGCTAGTTCTGCTAGACTTAGAGGCTCAAACGCAGCCGTGACAACTGCGAGGATAGCCTTACAAGTCCCTTCGTCTCTGGAATGCAGTATTTGGTTGATCATCCGCTGGTAAAGCTTGTCAAGCCCAGGAGGAAAAGATTGCAAGACCTGCGAAGTATGATGTGGCAAAACATTATATTTCGCCAACTCTTCACAGACCAAGGAAACCCATAAGAACGTGTCGTTCGCGTTTTCAAGCAGGTGTTGTAGAACCGCGTCTCGTGTCGACTCTGTGTACCTCTTCCTCTTGGCTAAAACCTCGACTCTGCGAGTTATGAACCTTTGCACGGCTTCGGCGATTGAGGAGTGGTTGAGCTCTAAATGCACTCGATTAGTCATGACCCCGTCGAACTGAGCTTCTATTTCAGGCCAGTTGCGACTGGAGACAATCCACTTTGCCTTCAAGGCGGATGAGAATCGGGTTACAAGTTCAATAAGCCGCTCTCGATCGTCCAAACACTCATCGAGCGCGTCGATAACAAAAATGCAGTCGCTGGTAGTCTCGTCATCAAGCATCGAGGCCATGATGTTGGATAAAGCTTGCCAAGCATTGTGATCTTTGAAAACATCCTTCCCAGAGTCATCGTATTCCTTGCGGATATGAGAGACAAGGTTTGGTCGCCTTCGTGCTAAAAACCAGATGAGGCCACGAAGGACGCTCGAAGCACTTCTTAGTCGAGGCTCAGAAGCTTGACAAAAAAAGTAAAAGACATTGTCAGGCGCAGTAGAAGTTTTTAGTTCGTTGATGATACCACACAATAGCATGGTCTTGCCCTTTCCTGGGTCGCCCTTGACCCACAGCAAACGACTCTGATTTTCCTGTGCCCACTGTTGATAGCCTTCATTTTCCATGACCCAGCAGTAAGATTCAACGAGAAGACCGCCTTTCGCCTTGATAATAGTCTCTTTGTCATCTTCTGGGTTCGTGATACGCAAGTCTCTCAGGCATTCCTTGTCCTCCTCGTCGAGATAGATTTGAAGTTGCTGCTGGTGTTCTGAGACCACTTTGCAAACTGCCAACTCTTCCAGAAACTCCCTAGCATAGGCAGCGGCAGTTGCTGCAGCATACTTCTGCCATTCCTTTGCCTTGTGGGAATCTGAGTAATCACAAATGCCACGAACTGCGAGGCATGGGCAAATGTCCATCATCCCTGCAGCCTCCATCTCAAAGCAAATGATGTCCAACTCTTCCGCAAGCTTATCTCGAATTGAGCTGTCCTTAATAACTTGGTTACCAGAAGCAATTGCCCCGTAATGTATGACAGGGTCATTGGAGACCCGAAGTGTTCGTTGTACAAGCTTCGACTGATCACAGGTTGTACAATCTGGGGTGGAGGATTCATGCTGGTATGTGGCTACAAATAAACGATCCGTTGAAACAGGTCGCTCGAAACCGTTGAGTGCCTTGGACCTTTCTCTTAGGATGGACGGGACTCGGCTGGATGTTGAGGAATGTTTCGATCGCAGGCTGGCAATAACAGTGCTAACGGAGCTAGGAACCGGCCGCGGAATGGAGGTCCGATTGAACAGGCCGTCACTCATAGCCTTGCCCATATCGTGCTGTATAACCGCTGATCCGACAACGATATCCCCCAAACGTAGGTCCGCTCTACTTGGTGCACCACCTGCGATGCCCACCATCAACCCCAGCTGGATATTTCTGAAGGTCCGCCTCATATTCGTGAAGACGATAGCAGCGTTATTAGTTCCATAGTGGCCATCTGGAAGGCATGCAATGGTGACATTGTGCTTTCCGATAGTCCCAAGTGCGTAGCAATTGCTATCATTGACATCTTGCGGCAAAGCCTCGTGGACATCATCTAGCATGGCTCGAGCGGCGCTCATCTCTAACGGTAACGCACAGATCCATGCGACGGTATAGTAGCCGTGCGATAAGGTGTTCCCGGAGTCATGGTGGAATTTCTTCTGGGGACGAGAGGAGCTTGCTGCAGCCTGGTATTCGCTGTAGTATCGCTTTCCGCTCATAGCGGGGGGCTTGCTCTGTCAGACCGACAGGGTTGTCTCTGACTATTGTCGACGTAGTAGGTGTTGACAAACTGACAATGGTGGTTGTTGACTAATTCGTAAATCGTGCGGTTCCAAGTCGAGCATGCGGAGATGAAATCTTGAGGGGGCAGTCGAGACAAATCAGGCTGTGAGCATTTACCTTTCACAGGTTGCCTTGCTGCGCCCCGCTTGGTCCTTGTTGGTCATGCATGTTTGAGAGAAGAGATAACAAGTAAGCTGGTCTTTCACACGTCATTCTACTGCGCTCGCGATTTCCGCATGCTCAATACACGATGCTCAAAGCGGATCTGGCATGTCTCGAGGAATTCTTTCAGCTGTGTTTTTGGCCAACTGGATCAGAAGCCAATGTTTGTATGATGATTATCCAATAAGTAGGCTGGGGTCACTCTATGAGGACAAATCACACGATACTCGACAATACGGCTCGGGTTCCATCCTGGTTTTAATGGTTACCAGCCTTATTGGAATGAGATCAGCGAAGCTGACATGGTAGACAGACATGTTACCACCGTGAAAACGTTCTAGTGAGACAGCTGACCCCTCCCTTTATAGTTGCCTTACCCTACACCAATCATAATAACTCGTTCGGATATCTCGCTTATGTTGCCTAATCTGTCCAGGCACACGAAATCCTCAATCTGGACCCTTGATAATGAAAAGAATCACACTATCCAAGTCCGGGAACTGATCGCTTGACCGAAACCCTCGTATCTAACCAGATTGGCAAGTCAGTTCTTACCGGCGATCGCTCCGCAGTTGGCCGATGATCTAAAAGCAACGTTTCTTCTCCAGGCTCACGACACTGGTATCCCAGTCAAGCGTCTCATTGGAGGAGACAGAGATATTAGGGTCGCACGACCAAATCAAAAGCGGGTCCCAACCTCTGAATGCTACCCTGCATGGGAGGGACCATGCCGACTAGCCGATAAGCTATCGCTGAGTGGTTAGCATGATACGATAAGCTTAAGAGATACGGATGTCTTTATATCCCGCCTGACCCCAGATAATACGGAGAAGCTTGTTTAGAGTTTACAGTTGTCTTGAAATTTGTAACTGTATCTTCTAGTTAACAAACTGCGTTCGGCAAAACTAGTTGCTGTCAACACCAATGGATAACACGAAAGACGAAAATGTTGCTATCAGCCCAAGACGGAGTCTGGACACCTCGGTGCCGAAAGCGGAGATGAATGCTGATGAATTGCGGTTGGCACAAATGGGTACGTTGATTATTCTTTTCATTTCTGAACAACCCGTCTTACTGACTTACTCCGAAAAGGTCATACACAGGAGCTCAACCGACACTTCAGTACTCTAAGTCTCATAGGTTTGGCTTCCACAACAACCATCTCATGGACAGGTCTAGGTCTCGGCCTCATCACCGAAATTGGAGCCGGAGGCCCTGGAGCAGTTATCTATGGCTTTATCCTTGTAACGATTCTGCAATGCTTCCTCGGGGCATCGCTTGCCGAGTTTGTGTCTTCTTATCCTACTGAAGGCGGCATGTACCATTGGATTGCTGCTGTCGCGCCGAGAAGAACGACTGGTATTTTGAGTTTCCTGACAGGCTGGTTTAGTGTTCTTGGTTGTAGGTCATTTCGTGAGAAATAAGGTCTCCGTTCATTGACAGACTTAGGGATCTTTACCACTGCATCTACCAACATCATCTATGCACAAATTCTCATGGCTTTAATCGCTCTGTACATACCCGACCTCGAGATCAAGGCCTGGCAGACTTTCATCGTTTATGAAGGTTTGAACCTATTCACCGCTGGCGTTGTCATGTTTGGGAACAAGATTATTCCCGCCTTGAACAGGTTCTCCCTCTTTTACTTGCAAATCGGCTGGCTTGTTGTATTGATCACCGTAGTTGCGTGCGCCCCGACACATCGCGATCCCGAGTTCGTTTTCAGGACTTGGATCAACACCACCGGCTGGGAGAATAACGCTATTTGCTTCATCACAGGCCTTGTCAATCCTCTGTACTCTCTTGGTGGTCTCGATGGGGTAACCCATATTACAGAGGAAATGCCCAACGTACGTTTATTCACTGTCGAAAAGCAATAGATGAAGCTAACCATCACTCAGCCATCGAGAAATGCTCCCCTAGCTATTGCCATCACACTATCCATTGCGTTCTGCACTGGTATCACCTATCTAATCAGTCTAATGTTTTCGATCCAGGATTTTGATCAGCTGACTTCTGGCAACACTGGAATGCCTCTTGCTGAGCTCTTCCGCCAGGTCACCCAAAAGACTGGTGGTGCGTTCGGTCTTCTCTTTATCCTTTTCATCGCCCTTGGTCCTTGTGTGATCAGCTCGCAGCTCAGCACTGGCCGAGTGTTCTGGGCCTTTTCTCGTGATGGAGCTATGCCGCTTTCCAAGGTGTAAGTGAACCCCCAATTCATGTTGTTAGTCTCACAATTAACTGTCTCTCAGTTGGTCCAAGGTCCACTCCAGTCTGAAGATGCCTTTCAATGCTCAGCTGGCAGTAACAGCCATCATTGCCGCCTTGGGCTGTTTGTATCTCGGTTCATCCACTGCATTCAACTCCCTTCTTGGAACGGCCGTCACGATCAACAACATCTCATACATGTTCCCAATTCTAACCAATCTAATTACTGGAAGGAAGAACATGCACAAGGGCGTTTTCCACATGGGTCCAAAGATTGGCCCCATTGTCAATATTGTGACCGTGTGCTGGCTTACGTTTGCGATTGTGTTTTTCTCGTTCCCGTACGTTATGCCAGTTGAGGCTGCAAACATGAATTATACATGCGTTGTTGTGGGTGGCTTGGCAATTCTGATTGGTGGGTGGTGGTTTAAAGCAGGCAAGGAGTATACAGCAAGGATGATTAAAGCAAGAGAGTCATGAGACTTACGTTGAGATGATGGCAATCCTTTAACAGGCTGGTGAGTTCTTGGGAGCCGGCTTTATCACCTCAAGTGTATTTAAAGCCGAATGTCTTGCATGGTAATTAGTGCCCTGCTAGGACCCCAATTATGATCCAATAAGGCAATACCCACCGCTGTTAAAATCGTATTGCATTGCAGTTGCAGGATTTACTCCTCAAAAAAGTCTTCACTAGCCAGTAAACTTTCGAAGAGCCTTATTCTCTAGATCCTTCTGCGGCACAGTCGTTTCACGCTACGTCATGTGCACCTTGGCAAGGCTGATTTGGGAGATCTTACGCCAAGCTTCTCTAAACCGGAAATTAACACTTCGGTCAAATACCCCGCCTCCGCTACTAAAGTTACACAACATCATCTCTGCTAGTCTCGCACTACTCAAAGAACTAGTGTGAAATAATGTCTGATAGCGACGCCATTGAGTTACAGCGCTCACAACAGCTGGTAAGTTTCTCTGCCGCTTTTTGGTGGATCCCATCTTGTTAACCTGAACATCAGCATCCCAGCACGGAAAAGGGCTCAGTCTGGGAGCCCCTCGTCGAATCAGAATCTGGCCACGATATCTCTGGGCGAAGCTCAGATTCGTCTCTTGACCCCTTTTACGTCGAAGGGCCTGAGGACAAGGGTCATTCGAGAAAGAAAGGCTACATCAACTTACTCTCTCTTATTGGCCACTTAGCCTTGGTTCACCTACCACCTGTTGTAATAACCTTGGCCGTCCTCGGATTATATATCGACAATGTGCGCTGGGAAGAGCCCACAAACAACGCCTTGAATGCTCTTCAGTTTGCAGCCAAGATCCATGAGGGTCTAATCATAGTATCAGTTGGGGACATTCTAATGGGGAGAATCAACCACCACCTCTTGAACAAGGGAGACTCTCTGCCCCTTGGATTTCTTCCATCGCCGTTGCTTCTCAATTCACCGTTCTCATACCTCATCAGTTCTGAGCTGTGGGCCCCAATACTATCTTCCAGAGGTAGACATGGAATACGCAAAGTCACGGGAGCTATGATTCTCCTGTCTGCTCTTTTGTGTATTGCTGCAAGCCCTCTATCTGCCATCACTATGCTTCCTCGTCAGGACTTGCGAATCGTTGAACGTGGTAGTCGAGATTCGTCAAGGCGAGGATACGCTCCCGGTACTCTTTACAACAATGATCTCGGCGCCGAGGCTATTCCTAATGCAAACTATACCCGCCATGGTTCATGGTTTGCCAAGCCCAGCCAGAGGTCGATGTTGGAAACCACTATCGGGCCAGGATATTCTAGTTCTCCTGCATTTACAAATGTGACATATTCGCATTATGAAGCCACAGCTCGGCCTATGTCGATGAAGTATTCTTCGATTCGTGGACAGGTCGCGACGTGTCCACTGAGCCCTGTAGCTCGTTATCTTGGAGACGAAACTCTTTACAGGCCCTGGGGCGGTAAGTTGACCAAAGCCGAGAGCAAGCAAGATGGGTCTTCCAAACTCAACAAATGGAAACAACCACTTGTTATGGCAAAGTGCGTTTCAACAAAGCTACAAGATGGTATCGCGACTTTCGAGTTTCACCCAGATCCAGGTATTGGACCTAAGGAAATATTTGACACTTTGGAGATCCAGAGTGCACAATACCCGTGGCTTCTGGAGTTATCAAAAAACGCGAATAACTCAGCAGGCCCTCGAGGATATAGTTTCCTCAATATCAAAGATTCGAAGGACCTACAGATCAGCACTGATATCATGTTTGCAACAGTCGCCAATGAAACCCAGAATTTTACGACAAAGGAGATTTATCCGTTACGGCCTGCAGTTATAGAGCTCAGTTTGTGTGTCGTATCCGCACGATGGATGGAAGCGGAGATTTGGGGTGAGCCTGAGAGAACTACTGATGTTTTGACTCATTTCAACTTCCCCAGAGATTATGAGGAGGTCGTAATCCCCGAGTCTTTCGGCACTCCAGATTTCATAAACATACACCAAGATTGGATGATTGGAATAGGTTCTCTTCCAACTACATCTGCAAACAAATCGTCATATGAAGAGGCCCAAGACTTCTGCATGGAAGGAGCACGACCCCGGCATCTAGACGACCATTGCGTTCAAACCTTCCTTGCGATGCACGTTGCGGATGCAATAGCAGAGCTTGGTGAATTCCAAGAAGGTGGCTCTTCGGAGGAGGCGATTCAACCCAAAAGCGAGTTAGTTTTCTACACATCATATGATTACATATACGCGTATGAGTTTGGAAACAGCATTGGGATACCCATAGCATTTTCGATTCTTCTTTTTCATGTTCTTGTCGTCTTGGTCTATATCCCGCTAGTGTTCTGGTCGGAGCATCTACGGCACAAGTCAGGGTGGAGTAGTCTGGGAGATTTACTTGTGCTTACATTGTGCTCCGACGTTGATGTGGACTGGACGAGCGACAAAGCTTTTCAAAAGTGGACAAAGCCTGTGGTAGTCAGAGAGCTAGGCGATGAAGGCCGGAAGGGAATGATTGTGAGGGACATTGGCAACAATGTTGACTGAGATAGCTTGTTTCATTGATGATACAATCTAACGAACGTCATGTCTTAATTTTATTAGCCGCTGTAATCTATGTTCATGCAATCATGCAATGTCTGTACCGCTCAGTAAGACTTGATCAAGAGAATCGTGCTCAGTAGTGTGTTTTGCGACAAGGCGAATTCAGACCAAACATATATCCCAACTTCTACTTCTCCTCAATCTTTCCAATCTCAGAATGACTCGCAATAGCCTTCTTCGCCTTCTCCCAAGAATCATCACCAGGGTACAACTGACTCATCAAAAACGCCCAACTGACCCTCTGAACAGCCGCAAGTCTCTCAGCACTCTCATCCTGGCACTCCAAGGCATCCCATCCACTCACCCCACCAAAGCCATGCTTTCCACCCTTGATCTCATATGAGGCCTTGGGACCAGGTGCCTCGTTGTAGGGATCAGCGTGCCAGTCCGCACCGCGAGTCGTCAAGTGAGGGCTAACATCGCTATCACCCCATGCTACGAGACAAGGAGTCTTCATGTTGGAGAAGTCGATGTTGTAGAAAGGCATCATCTTAGCGCCTGCTTCGGACATATCGGTTGTTCCGTTGCCAATAGCCCCCATGATAAAACCTGCCTTGATGCGAGGAGAGTACAGGTCCATTTTCTCGTTGTCGCGAGGATCGGTGTTTACAGCGCCCATGAGGATGTTCGCTGTTAGGGAGCCAAGAGAATGAGCTGCGACAGCGATCTTGTTTTTGTCGAGACGACCTTTGAGGAAGGGGACAGTTTCTTCGATGTTGTCGAGGTTGTCGAGAATGCGATGCATATCCTTGACACGCTGGTCCATGAAGAGCTCACGCACGTTCTCGGCGTCGAGCTGGTAGCCCATCTGACGAGAGCTCAGATGAGTGGGTTGGATGACAACGAAGCCATGACCGGCCCACCAGTCGACGATTGGTCCGTAGCCCTTGAGGGACGAGAGGTAGTTGCTTGGGCCGTGGCCGTGGGACAGGAGGATGATGGGGAGGTTTGGGCCAGTCGCTGGAGCAGTGATCTTGATATCGAGAGGAACTCTGCGACCTTCGGCTTGGAGAGTCATGGGCGAGTAAGACATGATGGGCGCGGGGGAGTTGACGGGGATTTCAGCTGCGCCGCCAAGGAAGGGAGTGTTTGGGAAATCCATTGTGTAGTTCAGGTTAAGTTAGGTGAAGTTAACTAGATTTAACAGGTTTCTCAAAGAGATAGTAAGGGATGTAATTGAAATTATGATGATTGACTGTGATGATGTTGTTGAAATCTTCCGTGTATTTGAGAGATATCCCCTTATCTTATATGCCAACTCATCTTGACAGATTTCCCAAACCAGCTCACTCACTTATCATGCATAGTGTAAGCAATAGGTCTCAATGAAGCAGTTGCAAATTCCTTTGAGATGTCTACAATTCTATCTGGCCTATCAGGACGTGTCTGGCTTACCTCGTTGCGGCTGTTGATTGGCTGGTATACGCACCCACACCACGGTGTTTCGCGGACAATTTCACTTGTCCGCTGCGAGGGACTTAACACGGACTCTCAGTCGGGATTAACCAACGATTTCTCAGCTGGGTCTATCACGTTTCGGATATAGCTAAAGACCGTACATGACTTCATTATATCGGACTTTGTCTTGAGTTATTGTATGATGGATTGAATTTAGTCATACAGGAGCATAGACGACCGAACAGCCTAGACTCTTCATTCGGATTTAGCCCCACTCTCAATCTGCAAGTAAGCCAAAGCGGATGATAATCCAGACTCTGTATTCACTGAAGCTGCTCACTGTACCCCCGCCTTCTGCGCTGCAGCAACCATCAATGTGCTCATTTCATCGACAAACTCTTGTATGAATGCCAAGTGCGAAACTTCCGCGACCGTCAATCTTCGAATAGGGATTTGTCGTATCACCCTTGTAAAGTCTTGCAGAAGAGAAAGATTAGCTTGAAGAGAGCTTGTCTGATTGTTGACGAGTGCGATCGAGAAGATGGTGAAGATGGCTTTCATAGGGTAAAAGATAATAATCCTTGATCCACAGTTAGCAAAATCTTGTAATAGATACGGCTGGGTTGATTTACCAGAAACACTCGTGTGCGACGACTGGTAAGGCTTTTTCAAGATATGTCAGAATTGACTTTGACGCATCTACCAACAGCTGAAAATTCGCCTCGTGACCATTGCCAACCAGAGTAGACACTGAACCAAATATCCTACATCGCGCCTTGTGTATCAGAATCACACAATGATGATACGATAAGCGAAGCATAATAGCCTGCGTGTTTGTATTCGCATCAAGAGGAGTTTTTTCAAGGAATGAAAGTGTCGGTCTGTGATCTGGCGGAAGCGTCAGACGCCACACCTCCAGATCCTCATCCAAATATCTAATCCTTCGTAGTATCTCAGCCTCGGGTTGTCTTGCTGCGCTCATGGAGTAAAGGTCTTCGTGAATCCGGGATTTGATGATGGACAACCGAATGTCCCAAGGATACAACGGTACCGTGGACGCTTTGTACATGAACGCATGGCCGATACTGAGAATGTTGGAATTCTGCATCTCGGCATAGTTGGCTGGGAGGGTCAGGTCGCAGTGTGAGTCGTTTATGACTGGTGGCTGGCCTATTCTGTGGCACAGATCTTTATCCAAGCAGTAACAGACCCAGAAGATATCTCGTATGTGATGGGCTGGATCATCCTTGTTATACAGCTCGTTCCGTGGAGGTGGCATGTGAGCGCCGAATTTAAAGATCATGCGGCTAACCATGGATATGAGGAATGAAGCGCAGCGTAGTTCGCCGATAAAGTTTTTGTATATAATCTGTCGTGAGATCAGTGTCAAGGTTCCTGAAAAAGTCGCCCGAAGCTTACCATCATCGTCAGGGCCTCAAACCCATCCAACGTCGCCTCTCTTAAGATCTCCCACAGAGAAGATTGGATGTCGACGATGTGGTCCTGCATCACCTGTGGTCCGTCCACTATGGGATCTTGACCGTGGACATCCCCAGCGATAAGCATAGCCTGTATACAAGCTCTAGCACTGCGAGCGCCGAATTGTCCGGGCGAGTAGGCGAGGGGGAGCGTGGTATTCAGAAACCTCGACAGACTCAGACACGGAAAGACCAGATACTCTGCCGATGAGCAGAAGCGTTTGGCAAAGTTCTCAATAGCGCCGTATGGTGGGAGATTTGCTCGGAGTTTCGGTAATGCAGATTGAGGAGCCGGTAATGGGTCTTGCTGGAGTCTTTGGGTGATTTTGTCTGTTAGTACTGATTCGGTGACTGTCTGTGCCATCCACTGTTGGCCGAGGTCGCTGAAGAATGGGAGGCCGTTGAGAAGCTGAAGACCTTCTAGGTATGATTGATGGCAATAGAGGTCCAGGCTTTGCGTTGCTGTAGCACACTCAGTATCACTACTTTATGATGGTATTGCTGTCAACTTACAAGAAGAAGGAGAATCACTCCATCCAGGTCTTCCCTGTGCCGGCCTTGACAGATCCGTGTTTTGTGGTGATGTACCCGCGGACCTACAGATTCTGTCAGCTTTGGTCCGAGACGGAGAGTGCACATAAACTATTGACTCGAAGTGAAGAGATCAACTTACCTGGGAGTTGAGCCTCTTGCCCTACTCGCCTTCTCATAGCTACAAGTCAACTCATGGTGCTTGCAATAGTCGCATTTCGGCAACGCTCTGTCACATTGGATCTACCTCTCAATCAGCCCAATGCTCAGTCAAAGTGGACGTTATTCACCTTCTTCTTGCGGCAAGAGTCACATGACTTCGGCTTTCGACCTCTGGTAGAGTTCGAGTTCGGCATCGCTGTCGTATCGATCGGGGGTAATTGTAGAATTGAGCCTCTAGTCCGGCATTTGAGATTAAATTTTCCGCTGACTAATCCAGAGCCAGAACTTTGTATGACGTAGACGAACGGCAGTTGAAGCTACCCTGTAACCATGAGCCGGGGTGAATTTCTCGGGGTTTTCTATAACAATCCATGTCTGAACAATGGGATTCATGACGACCATGGGATTGCAAATGTTTGCAATCCAGATCTCGGTCTCCGGTACATCGAGAAGACCGTAGTGGATCGAAAAGTGGTCATCGACCCGCTGAATCAGCGGTAAATATTGTGGTAGACCCAATGTCCACGCGAATTTTCGGGAATTACTTCACGATCTCGGCCAAGCCCCACACCCGATGGAATCGTGTTCCAAGTGGAAAATATTATGTTATATAAAGCTGTAGAATTTCCCGATATGTTGATGTTCCAGCAGTACTCATTGCATCAACGCACAACTTCAATCTTGTAAATCCCATCATCCGATTCCACAATGGCTCAAAAGACCGCAGAGAAGAAGCGAGTCGTCATCGTCGGCGCAACCGGCCTACAGGTGAACTCTTTTTATCAACACATGCCAAATCTGGGAACTAATCATATCAGGGCGGTTCCGTCGCTCGAACTCTCGCCGAGTCCCCAGATCGCTACCTCATCCGAGGTCTAACCCGCAACCCTTCCTCGGCCAAAGCTCAGGCCCTCACGTCCCTCAACATTGAAGTCCAACAAGCCGACGTCGACGATACTGCAAGTCTCAAAGCCGCCTTCCAGGATGCGCACATCATTTTCGCCATGACAGACTTTTGGCAACACATGTCCGCCACACGCGAAGAAGCACAGGGTAAGTCCATTGTGGACATCGCTGCTGAGCTGCCCCACCTTGAGACATTCATTTGGGCGGGTCTCCCTGATGCGAACACTATTTCCGGGGGCGAATACCCGCATGTGTATCATTGGCAGAGTAAGGCGGCTGTTACCGAGTACATAAGGGAAGAGAAGCCTGAGTTGTGGAAGAAGACTGCTGCGGTTCTTTTCCCGAATTATCTTGAGAACTGTGTTACTCAACCTGGGACATATTTGCCGATTAAGGTATGTTGAACGTGCCAATGGGTGGAAAAACGCTGACGGCCCGCAGCAAGCGGATGGAACTTATCTGAGGTCTTTTGTTCTGCCCGAGTCTACTCCTCTTCCCAACGTTGCTATTTCCGACACTGGAAAGCTCATTCAGTACATCCTCGACCATCCCGAAAAATGTCTCCAGAAAGAAATCGCCTTCTACTCCGAAGCAATCTCGGAGGGAGAGAAGATTCGAGACATGGCATCAGGTAAATGCTCCACTTAAGATCGACAATACAAGGACTGACCAACTCGTCACAGCATATGGCATTGACATCCGCTACAACGAGTTGACCTCGGAGCAATTCCAGAGCAACCTTCGAAAGCACATGAGCGATATTACTGCGTTGGACTTTGCCGAACAACTTCTTATCTTCCGAGACTTTGGAATGATCTACGAGCGACCCGAGTTTGTCCAGGCTAATCAGGCAAGTACAATATTTAATTTTGTGAAAGGGAACTCGATGCTAACATGACTTTTGTTTAGTTGCCCGGACTCAAGTTGACGACTTGGAAGGAATTCATGCAGGCGAATGACTTGCACTCTTACATGACCAGTGCTTAGATGTATTATTATTGGCAAGCAATAACTGTAAAGATTAGACTTTGAGGATATTAATTTATAGATATTGGCAACTGAATACAAAGCTGCATAATATATTTAACAATGACTGGGAGTTTTCTAGACACTGAATGGAGAAACTAGTAAGAAGGATAGTACAAACATTCCCCGGTATATCCGAGCACCGCTTTTTTAAAGCTTTGCATTAACTATTTTAGGTTTCCAGGACAGCCACGTGATAGGCGGCATTTTCAGGGAGACAATGTCACTCGGTATTTGCACAGCCTCCTTGTAATTTCTGGGAGATGCGGGATTTTCCCTCTTCATTTTATTTGTTCTCCCTTTTTTTTTCTCCGAGAGGATTCCTTGGCTTCCTATTATGCGTCGCCGGTCCTTTTTTTTGATACTGCGGGTAACTTCGTATCTTCCATCAGGCCGTCGTTGTTCTCTCGTCTGACCGACGCTGTTCTCCATTGGGAATGGTCGTCAAGCTACTGCTGAACGTCGCGAACGCCGTCATACATACCTTCTTCCTTGGATCATAATTATTCTTTGGCATTTTTCCTACCGTCATTTTTGCATTCAATACTTTTTGTATACTCTTAATCCTTGGCATTCAAGTTCCAAGACGTTGGTAAATATGGTAACAAGTTTCAACTTACATTGACAAACGCCCATCAATACGTCAGATCTCTGCCGTCGAGTTTGAGAGCGATGCGAGCATAAGGGCCGAAACAGCAATCACATGGTCGTTGACTACCATCATTCACCTTGTCTGCTGAGGATAGAAACAAAATGCCAAGCAACGAAGACGAGCGTTCCAACGCCGGGTACCTCACCTCATTGCCTGAGCTAGATGACCATCGCTACCAGAGTGCCAAGCGCCAGCAGCCAGATAGTCTGGGAACAAATCGAAACATTGTCGATTCTTCCTGCGGTATGCAGTCCTCTGGTACCCGTGTATTTTCCAGTCTTCTACCAATGCCAAACCCTGCTTGTGAGGCGACTTCAGATGGAGAATTCATCACCATCCTGCCTGACAAAGGATTTGTACCGAAGACAAAAGCCGAGGGTCAGAACCACATCACTACTCCGCAGCAGGAAGCGAATCTACAACGATTCAGCTTTTTCTCCTCTGCGTTGGAGTCTACTATCTATGCTGCCGAGCTTAGTGGCCTGAATCTTCCTGGAGGATCTGTCCAAGACCTTTTCAGTTCTCTCAACGGAGAGGACAATGGAGTATGGTGGCTCAATATGAACAACCCTACTGGGGAAGAAGTCCAGACCATCGCCAAGGCCTTCGGCATACACCCCTTGACCACTGAGGATATCATCACTCAAGAAACCCGCGAAAAGATTGAACTTTTCCCTTCCTACTATTTCTCATGCTTCAGATCCTTCAGAAGCGTGGACCAACCCGCTAAAACCGACTACATACCTTTCAATATGTACGTTGTGGCCTTCCGTGAAGGTACTCTCAGTTTCAGTTTTGCACCGGACGCTCATGCAAGTCGAGTGCGGACTCGGATCTCCAACTTGAAGGAGTATGTTTCTCTAAGCAGTGATTGGATCTGCTATGCTTTGATGTAAGCCCTATTTATCTACCCAGATGCCTTAGTAAGAATACTAACCAGCCGCCAGTAATGATATTGTGGATTCTTTCGCGCCCGTCGTTTCCAAACTCGAATGCGAGGCAGAGGAACTTGAAGAACAACGGTTTATCGCTCGACCCGATGACAATTGGAAATTCCTGCAAAGAATCAGTATAGCACGAAAGAATACCACGAGCCTCATGCGTCTCCTGGGTGGTAAAGCCGATGTCTTGCGCAGCTTTACGAAACGATGCACCGAGAACTACAAAGTCACTCCCCACATGGACATTGCCCTCTATCTCGGCGATATACAAGATCATGTTGTGACCATGACAAACAGCCTGGTCCATGTCGAGCAAATGCTTTCGCGCTCACATAGCAACTATCTGACTCAACTGTCGATTAACAGGATCGCTCAAGGTAATCGGGTCAACCAGTTTCTGACCCGTGTCACTGTTTTGGCCACCGTGTTGGTACCTCTGGTGGTGGTTACTGTACTCTTCGGAATGAACATCGCGATCCCGTGGAAACAAGAAAGCGGATTGAATGCCTGGTTCGGGATTGTGGGTAGTATCATTGCCTTTGCTCTTGTCTGTATACTTATTGCAAGGAAGAGAAGGTACATCTAGATGCCGTTCATGGTTCTGTCAAGTTGTATATAATTATGTTCTAGTAATCTTTACCTATATCTCAACCAGTAAAGAGCCAAGTTGCAAGTTATTAGTATCTCAGCCACACCTTCACTGGACCAAGTAGAGTGGCTTTCATAGCGTTAAGAGTTGCATAACCTAACCCCAGTGCATAACATCATGCATTCCAGCACCGTCAACTTATGCAAAATACAGTATTACAAGTCCAGCTCAGCTCTTCACATGCACGCTCGGTCTTTTGTTTACAAGGTTCGTCATCGCACGTCGATCAAAGCTGATCCTTGTGTCAATCGTCAGCAATTGATAACGTCGAACTGAGACAAGCTTTGCCGGGACTAACTCAATGCTGATACCCGGATTGCAACCCGCGGGGAAAACAGGAAAACACAACGCCAGATATGCATTTCGTCGATGGATTTCCTTATTTACTCTACGGTTGCATAAATAGTTCCACTAGCTTAAACCCACCATCCAAGCGCTGAGGCCATAAACTCAATGGCGTATCTTGCACCACTGACGTTCTTCCATCTCTTATCTTTGTCGGACAGCTCTGTTCCCGTCTGAGGCAAGGCTAGCTGGAGCTCCTAAAGCAGCGTAGTTGATCGACAGCGGGGCCTTAGAGTTACCTAGCGTCCGCAGTGTCCCGCTCGATTGGTTCGGATGGCTGGGGATTGTCTTTCAGCTTTGACCTCTTCACTTGGCGATCAAAGATAGATCGGTACACTGTGCTTCGTAAGTAATTACTGCATGATGATGTATGGGGACAAATGCATTGGTGTCTGGCTAGTATAAAGACACCCGGAATTTCCCCAGGATGTTTCTTGTCATTCAACACATCTCATACAATTATTACATCAATACACATCATGTCAGGTCTCATTCAAGAAGTAAACTGGTCTGCGTTGACCCAGGCCATTTCAGAGGATCAAGTCCTCGTTCCAGGAACTGAGGCTTACTCCAAAGCCAGTGCGTATCAACTACCTATCTCCAATACAACCACTGACACAACCAGTCTTCGTCGGTAACTTGAACTACCGCAACACCAACCCTGCCGTCGTGGTGAAAGCCCGCTCCGTGCAAGATGTCCAATCCGCTGTCCGCTTCGCCAACCAGAACAGCGTCAAACTCACTGTCAAAGCGGGTGGCCATAGCTTCATGGCATACTCCCTCAATGAAGGCGGCATGGTCCTTGATATGAGTGCCATGAACAGCTGCCACGTTAACAACGACGCGAGGACTATCCAGATGGACGGCGGAATTTTGTTCAGGGATGTTTACGACAAGCTCCAGGATAACCGCGATGTTGCCATCACTGGACTATGTGGAAGTATTGGCTTCAGTGGATTTACCCTCGGTGGTGGTATTAGCCCTCTCTCAAGAAGCTACGGCCTTGGCTGTGATAATCTTCTTGAGATGACAGTCGTCACTGCTGAGGGCGAGGTCATTACTGTATCGAAGGACGATCAAGATGAGAAGAAGCGCGATCTCTTCTGGGCTCTTTGTGGTGGTGGCGGTGGTAACTTCGGTGTTACCGTCTCGATGACCACGAAGATGCACAAATTGAGAGATAACGCTGGTAAGGTTGTTTCTGGTGAACTCATCTGGAACCTCCCTCAGCAGCAGCAAGCCTTTGATGAGGCCATGAAGGCTTTTAACTCGGGTAAATGTCCTGCTGAGCTGACTGCCAATGGTGTTTGGTCCCATGGCAAGAACAAGCAGCTCACTGCTGGTCTGAAGATTATCTACAATGGGAACATGAATGAAGCCCAAGAAGCCCTCAAGTCTATCTTGGCGTACGAGCCTGTTGAGAACAATCTCAAAGAAATGAACTGGACCGACGTCAGCGAGAGCGACGAGGGCTGGGCCACGGACAGCAAGGTCTACGTCCATGTCGCATCCTTCATTTTACCCGAAGGTGCCATCACGCCCGAGCTCACTTCCACAGTCAACGGTCTCATGAATGAAGCTGCGACAGTCGTTGGCATCACGGATGAGAACGAGCGTAACTCACCCAAGTGCTACTTCAAGTGGCTCCACATCGGCGGGCAAACCTCTGAGATCCCCTCTACAGACACAGCCTTCTACTGGCGTGATGGGCACTACGTTGCAAGCATGAAGGTTCAATGGACTGACCCCACAAAGCGCGAGTCCATCTTGAACTTCATCGCCAAGTGTCAAGATCATCTCCTTCCCTTCGCTATCGAGAAGAAGGCTGCTTATGTCAACTACATCGACGGTGCAGTCAGCAACTGGCAGGAGGCGTACTATGGAGGCAACTATGCCCGTCTTCAGAAGGTTAAGACGGAGTGGGATTCTGAGAACTTCTTTAGTAACGAGCAGTCTATCAAGCCGATTGAGAAGCCAACTGCTAGTAAGGCGGTGGTTGGGGTTTGCAAAATGGCACATGGTACCCAAGTTCGACAGGAACTTGCATCAGTGCCAGTTGTTGTCTAGATTAAGTTGATCTATAGGCTTATCAAACAAACTCCAATTATGTTAATGATACATGTGCGGTCCAATTCAAATTTTGAGTAGTGAATCTTCTATGCGGATAAGCGTGGCGAGATCCTCCGCAGATGTTGCAAGAAGCGGGGCCGGGGAGGCCATGACTTCGTAAATCAAGAAAATCATCTGCTGTAATCTTTGTTGATCATCCCCAAAAGCAACACGCATTATCTTGGCTTTGTCCATAGTAAGACGATCGGCAGTCAGTTTCCTGCTTTTCTAGGAAACCCAACCAGTCATACTCGAGCTTGTCATGGAATATTGTAAGACAGTGTCAAAGCGTGCAGTATATTGATGGGATATGGCATGATAGGCGTGGATCTGCATTATGGAGCTCAGCTGAAGATAGGTGCAGATCTTACCCTCAGAGCGGACTGCTCTGACGTATATAAACCGTGATCCGTCCTTCATTAGACCCCAACACAACCTTTTCTACTACATCTTCAGTGCCACTAAAAACAATCTCGCAACCATGGGCTTTTTTTAATCGTGCCAAGATGTCGTACTTGAACACGGCTATATCCTAAAAGCCTCAGCGCAGAACGACAACGGCGATTGGCTTAAGACCGAAATAGATCTTAACGGGGTTCTCGGTAACGTAGACGGTTACTTTTGTTGGGACGGCGAAAGTAAGTTTCACCAGATTCCAGCAATAACAAATGACTGACATACCAGATTTCAGCGAGACGGCGACGAACATCGAGCTGGAGGATTCTTTTCTGAAGGCGGATCTGGGCGAACCTGATGGGAAGTGCTGTAGACACTGGATTGACCTCAACGACCGCATTTTCAACATGGACGGCCAGCTATGCTATGTCTCTGACTGACCCTGATCCTTCAATGTTTTCTGGATGAATCTGTTCCATTGGAGTTACTATCATTGTCACAGTTGCTGGGACGACAAGCCTACCCGAGTTCGAGCTGATGCATAGTTGAATGGTTCTGGTTCTGGTTCTCCTAGCAGCGCTGCGCGGAGTTTGTAACGTTATTATTAGCGACAACGGTAACATTTAGATACAATGTATGATCCTCATTGGTTGCTTATAGTCTTACATCTGCCAATTGCTGCCGCAATTACTCTTAGAGCTTACTCAGATGAATGCTTATACCCTCATCCATCTCACCAACCAAACCACTTTCACGGTGACATTTCGGAGACAATTCAAGTATAATAATGAGTCCAGGTTCAGACTTGGTATGCAAGTCACCAAAAACCCAATTCAATACGGTAGACCAATTACCAAGTCCCCATCATGAATGCACCAGAGTCCGACAACCCATATGTTCCCAAACAAGCTCTTAAACCTACCCCAGCCCTCTATGGCGAACTTGTAGGAGACGGCATGGAACAACTGGCTGCCTCTTCAATCTCATGCATTGATCTACCCACTTCAGGGGTCATCTTCCACGATGTTGGCTGTGGTCTAGGCGCAGCGACTGCAGCTATTGTAGCTGCCTCCAATGATACCAACATCAAGATCAGCGGAAGTGATATCGACGACAGCATTCTTGATCTTTATAGTCAAGAAATCGCCAAGAATAATTGGCCAGCTGAAGCTGTCAAGGCGGACGCGACGGCTCTTGACTTTCCAGATGAGAAGTTTACTCACGCCATCGGCAACGCTCTGTTATTCGTCCTTCCAAACGACGGCATTGACGCGGTGAAGGAAATCCATCGCACCCTCAAACCGGATGGGATCGCAATCTTTAATTCCTGGGCTTACACTCCAACTCTCCCCTCCATCATCGCCGCTTGCGAAAAGACCCGTCCAGCAGGGACACCTCTTCCACGCCAGGGACTCGAAAAGTGGGAAGACGCGGACTTTCTTCGCGATGTCATCACTCAAGGGGGTTTCTCACCTGAAAACATTAGGTTCGAAAAGAGAGATGTTTTTATGACGGTTGGTGAGCTGAAGCATTTCGCAACGATGCTCTGGAGCTTCATTGGTGGGACGTCGAGTGCGGGGTGGTTGGAGTCTGATGAGGAGAATTGGGACATTGCTGTTGATGCTGTTGCTGAGGCGCTGCAGAAAAGCGAAGGGTTCAAGAGTCTTGACGATGGGAAGAATGTTGTTATGTTCAAGGCGAACATCGCAATTGCGACAAAGTAGTGGAACGCTCATCAACATCCCCCGCCCGACAAAGGCCATCGACTCATTTCACATCCCATAGTCATCAAGCGCATTCAAGTCAATCATAATAATTCATATTAACGCTCGTCGAGTCATCATAACATCATTAAGCCTTATCGGCAGATCGATCCTTGGTAAAACCACCAGTATCAGCCCGAATCTCCTCCTTGCCCTGGGTACCACCGCGACCACCGGGCTTTCCAGTAACAGAGTTGGGAATATCGTGTCCAGTAGCACTCATAACCTCTCCGACGCCTGACTCTCGGCCTTCATTCTCGTTAAGAGCGTTGTCGGCGGCGTTGGCAAGGTTTGTGGCACCGAGACCGTCGTCGTTCTTTTGGGAGGGGTGAGGCTTGGAGGGGATTGTGTTCATCTTTCCTGCGTCGCCGGGGACTGGATAATGTTAGCAATTGATCAGAATAGATAGTAGAGTTGAGAGGGCACGTACTGGATGTGCCATCCTTGGCCATATCAAAGAGATCGCCGCCTTGCTTAGCACCGGACATGTTGATGGTATGTAGTTGATTTGGGTGTGTAGAGTTGTGTAGATGGTTGTATGATGAAAGAAGAGAGCTTTCAAATGGTCTGGAAGCACTGTATTTATGTTCGTCATTCTATCAAGGTTCGAATGATGTCATGTGTCTTCAATGTTGGAGGGCTTGGTAGTGACGTCAAAAATCTCCATCACTGACGCATTGATATTGGAGAATCCACTTATCGCGATCGTGATGCCAAGAGAATCAAGTGCAAAAACTATCTATCTATAATAAAAAGAGCGATCTATACAAATGAAATGAAAAGCAAAATCCAGTAATTGACTGGTCGTGTTCGTCTTGTCTTGTTGTGCTCATGGGTGTTGGTATCAACCCGATCGGGCCAAGAGCTTCTCAAGCTCATCCTTCCACAGCTCTGCCTTGATATAACTATCATGCCCAGTAGTCTCGTTACTGGCAGGCAGAATAACAGCCTTGCCATACCCAGGCTTCATATCCTGCAAAACACCCTCCTCCAAAAGCTTGAGCTCAGGTGGATTCATCCAATCATCAGCGGTGTTCACGGCCGTAAGCGGAACACGGATCTTCTTGAGTCCATCCTTAGGATCATAAGTCACCGACGCGTTCCAAGCATACATCTGATCATTTGCATCGTACTCTTCCAGCCTTGGGATGTAAGCTTCATCGACGAACTTGTCCATTGCTTCGCGGGTGGGAAAGTTGCGCTGGTAGTATGCTGGCGATGAAAGCATGGTGAGTTGGATCATCAACGAACCGCCAAGACCACCCACGGGCTGGCTGGTGTAGTTTCCGGCTTCGTATGCTGGATCGAGGGTGATGATCTCGGTGATGAACTTTCGGAAGAGACGGTTGTGGCCGGCGATTTCAACGGGTGATGAGGCGATTGGCATGAGCGCGTCGGAAAAGCCGGGATATTTAGCGCCTTGCATCCAGATGTGCATTCCGCCCATTGAAACACCGAGCGTCAATCTCGTGCGATTGAGTCCAAAGTGCTCAGTGAAGAGCTGGTGGTCGGCGCGGACCATATCGGAATACTGATACTTAGGAAACGCAGCCTTCAAACCACTATTGCTTGGTTTGCTCGAGTTCCCATGTCCAATGCCATCGCGCATGATGATAAAGTACTTCTCGGCATCAAGAAGCTGACCCTTGTTGAACAGAACGGCAGCAAATTCATCGCTGAAAAACTGTTCACTGGAGAGAGTTGTGGAGTGCAAGATGACGACTGCGTTGTTAGAGCCGTCATCGTTGACTTTGAGCTTGCCGAGGGTTTGGTAATGGATTTCGAGGTCGGGAAGGGTTTCGCCAGAGTCGAATTTGAAGTTCTCGATGTTGTAGAATCCATGCTTGGGCTTAGGCCAGGATTCTTTTGCAGTGATTAGTGGAGTGAGGATGGCGAGAGATAGGGTGATCTTGGCTAAGAACTTCATCTTTGTGGTTGGTCAGGATGATTGAGTAGGTTGATGTTGTAGTGCGTTGATGTGATTGATTGATTGCTGTATAGTTCCTTTGTCTTTTGGGAGATTTCTTCTTGACTTATATACATTTCTCAAATCATTGCTTCGAGACCATTTCCTGCTTGCTCATGGTGAGGCTCATCTCTGTTGAGTTCGGAGTCGCATTTCAAAGCGATTGGTCGAGCAGCATTCACAGCCTGCAGCTGGCTCACACAATTAAGCGAGTGCGATGTGGGGCCGATCAGTGAGGCGAATGGCCAATGATGGTTCTTCTCGTATTCTAGAAGAAGTATTTGGTGGACCCATGTCATCTTGAAGTCCGTAGGGCTATAGGGTCAGCTCCAACGGTTTTCATGTAATGCGCCGCAACTTGCTGACGAGGACAAGTAGGCTTAGATTTATGGTTAAATGTATGACGATTACATCTCTACCTGTTGGCTTAACTGGACCGGAGACTTACCATTGCTTGTAACGGACAATATTGATCACATTTGGATAGGGTAGGCTAAACAGAAGGGGAATAAAAGTCATCGAGCTATGCGCTGTGCCTCGACCATGTTTCAGTCAGAAGTACACTGGGAACATGTTTCGATGATTGGTTACAATTTTTCTTCGTTTCTTTTTGTCTCGAAATGTAAAATATACACCTTCTGATCCAAGTTGGAGTTGATTCTCAATGATGTCAAATCACGAGGCAGTGCATCTAAAGTCTGAAAAGTGTCTTGATTCACCGGCTTACTACCATGCTGACATGCATGACTCATGCAGAACGTGACTCATAATTGGTTGGTTCAAAAGAGAATCCTCAAACTTGTCAATCACGATAAACATTCACATCGTCAGATACACAATCGATATCGCGACTATGTGTATGCATGATCACCAAGAGAGCGCGGGCCCAGACCCGTCACCCAAAGATCTGGAGCCATTCCCTTGGCACATCGGAGTTTTTGACGCCCACAACCACATCGGCGAACGCGTTCACTCGATATCGGACTTACCAACCATGAAATCTCGAAATTTGGCAATTATGGCAACGAGAACACAAGATCAGGCGTTAATTGAAGCAATTGTCAAAGACCATGGCGTCAAAGTCCCCGACTGCTTTTCGGAAGACAAAACGACTGTCGTTGCAGGCTATGGAAGACATCCATGGTTCTCGCATCAACTCTACGATGACTCAGTAGACAATCCTACATACGTAGCATCTGATGATGTCGAAGAAGCGAAAGGGAGACACTATAAAGTAGTCCTTTCACCGCCTCCCGAAGACCCAGCTTGGTGGCACCAGGAGCCGATACCAATCGCCCTTTCAAACTTCATCGCCGGGACGAGAACTCGGCTTCTGCAGGATCCCTTTGCCATGGTCGGTGAGATTGGTCTCGATAAGCCTTTCAGATTGCCCATGCATTGGCCCGATCCAAGACCAGAAAGAGACCCCGCACGGACAGATGGCGGACGCGAGCGGAGACCACTGAGTCAACATCGTATTAGCATCCCTCATCAAAAAGCTGTGTTCATGGCACATCTAAAGCTCGCTGGTGAACTTGGAAGACCTGTCAGTGTACACGGTGTCCAGGTGCATGGCATTTTATACGACGCGTTGACGGAGTCTTGGAAGGGCCATGAGCTCAAGGGCCGTCGATCAAGAAATAAAGAGAAGAAAGCAAACCCCGACGCCAACGAGGAGAACGGCCCGAAGCCCTATCCTCCGAGAATTTGTCTTCACTCATTTAGCGGCAAGTCAGACGCCGTGAAACAATATCTCAAACCATCCATTCCAGCAAAGATCTTCTTTTCCTTCTCAAAAGCGAACAATCTGTCATTTGGAGCAAGGGAAAAGACAGAGGATGCCGTGAAAGCAGTGCTTGATAATCGGATATTGGTGGAGAGTGACCTGCATACTGCTGGTGATAGGATGGATAATGAGCTTGAGGAGATGTATCGGGCGATATGTGAGGTCAAGGGATGGAGCTTGGAGCAGGGTGTTAAGCAGATAGCGGACAACTATAAGGAATTTCTTTTCGGGTAGATAGAACAAAGTAAGCCTTTATCATGAACTACACTTCTATGACTCCATGATAATCTTCTGTGCCCGTCAGCGTGTCAGAAGAATTGACCGCTGTGACAATAAGAGACGAAATAATTTAGTCATCTTATGCCAGCCTCAAACTAGCGTTTAGCAACAGCCTCGATGAACTCGTAGCAAGGCGCCTTATCGCACTGCACCACCTCTTCTAAACTCGTCGCCACGTCTTGTGCAACCGTCTCGGCTTCCTCACCACAGCGTCTTCGCCCCACCCTGACGCGCCTCAGCTCCTTCCATTCAATCATTTCAACGCGCTCTGGACGGGCCGTCTACTATATGACTTTAACTGTCGCTCGCCGAGTAAAACGCCAATCTAAATGAGGTTTGTCTGCTTCTACAGACCTGACTATATGGCACGACGACGCAGACGTGTATTTGACTTCTTAGCCGAGTGATCTGGCTAGGAGAAGTACTCGTGATTCTGGAGATTGTCGACAAGAGTCGCCATGAGCCATGGTACTGTCCAGTGCGCACCTTCCTTGCTGATGGGAACGATGCCACAAGCCTGGGGTTCTTGTTAAAAAGAAGTTATGTCATCGACGAGGTGGACATGATCGCGCTCCTTCCGTCACCTCAAGTGGTGTACGCGGCTGTTGCCTTCTGATGGCAGTGCTGGCCACTCATTCAACAGCACCCACCCGCTGCCTGAGGTCCCCCAACTCAGACAAAACAACAACGCGTCTCGCAGTCCCAGCCATCTCCGCTTGCGTCCTTCAACCGCGTCTATGTCATCTCATCAGCCGCCAAATCTATCGATCACTGATCGTCTGCTTTCGCCTACATTTTCTTCTTCACCTCGTACCTGGAAACTCGCAGTTCGAATTACCGTGCATCCAAGCTGATGTCACTGATGGAATCCTTCGTGACCTACAGCGATACACAGAGCTGAGCCCCATTGCCAGTCACTTATGAGACAAACCCTTTGAGACAGCTGACAAGGTCGTGGACTCTGATGATACTGACGAGTCCCTGCTGGAAGGTACCTTTGAGGTCATCCACGCAGTAGACGTAGACCCAAGACGCTGAGAACGAACGCAAGACCCCGTCCCAGAAGACCGAGAGTCCCTCGTTCCTGAAGATCGAACGCCTCGAAGCGGAGTTACGAGCAGAGCAGTTATGATGGAGACGAGTTGAAGACACTGCAGTACGACCCGAACACGGAGACTGCCTCAAGATATCCTTTTGTCATCGACAAAGGACTTTGACTGGTTGAGCTTCCAAGCCACCGTCATCGAACAAGACGCGAGAACGCGAAGATGGATGATACAAGACGAAACGAAACGAAACGAGACGAGATGAGAACAAGAAGTTGGATCAGGAGGAAGTGGTAAAAGGAGCAAGGATGGAGATGGAGAATGGACATGAGTTATGAGGAATCGCCGGTCTCTGCTGTGCCTTCGGGTCAGGAGTTGCTGTGCATTATATTCCAACTGACGGTCTCTTACGTACCTTCGGGTATGGGGTTTCTGAGCAGGTTATTTAAAACTGACGGTCTCTGTTGTACCTTCGGGTATGGGGTTTCTGCGCGGTTTTTGAAAATGTCAGGAGCTGCTGTGCCACCTGTGTCAGCGTTGCTGAGCGTTACTTTATTCAGATGAGATGCGATGAGTGGAAGAGTGAACAATGAACAGCCAACGCGACCTACCCAGAGGCGGTTGAGCTTGTTGCAAGAGGAGGAAGGGCGACGAAGTCGGACTCTCACAACCTCCACGTGGTGTCGCCCGGGGACCTGGTCCGATGGACTGCAGGCAATGTGAGAGACGCACACAACGGTTTGTTGTATCGTTTCAACATGTCACGATTCGGTGATAAGACTTCGCTAACACTTCTTGCAGCATATCTCAACTTAGCCCCTCCGGCCGCCTCCCTCACGCATCGCTCCCTCTTGAGTTCATCTCTACCACTTCCTCAACATCCTCCTCACAACCCGCACGTCTCCAGCCACGGGTGACGGAACTCGACCCCGAGATGCCCGTGATGGAAACAGTCGGATATATGAGGCAACTCGCTGTGATTGAGTGGTTAAATTTGTAATCAAGAAGTGAAGACCAGAATGCAAATTCCATAGGGTGACAAGGTTTACGGAGTCTGGCGAGGTAGACAGAGGACAAAAGACAGAGTTCGCCTCATTCAATACAAACTTGCAATCTTATCACTCCGCAACATCGCGTGGTCGAAACCCTTTTGCAAACCTTGTTGGGAACATACCTTACTGACCAGTTATAAATAGGTCGCAGCCCCCCTCAGCTAGTTTCTTCTACCTACTTCCTATACTCGCAGACCGTGACGCTTTTTCCAACGCCGCTTACTCAAATTTAAGCCCAACTCCCGTTACTTCGCATATCACTGGCCTCGACGCCAACGTGCCTTCTCAACGATACTCAGTAGACTACAGCCCATCACATGGCCACCTCCACATTCCACCCTTTAGCCCGACTACCAGTGGAACTCCGACTGCAAATCTGGGAAACGGCATGTTTTGCGTCCACTCCCTCGGAGCGCTGCGTCCAGTATGTCACCCTCAAAAACCGACGGGTCATCTCATTGCCTGGCCCTTGGCGTCAATCCCACGAAGAAACACCCCTGGAAGAGGAAAACAAATCCGCGTATTTGATCGACGGCGGTCTCTGGAGAGCTTGTCAAGAGTCCAGGGGGGTTATCGCCCGACACTCACACTACTACGATTGGCTGAGAATTCAGGACAGAGCGATCCGGACGCCCGCGTACTTTAGGACATTCTCTGCGGACTGGGATGGCGGAGAGGATGATGTTCACCCTGCACTCATCGAAACGCGCGAAGGTGAAGAAGAATGCCGTATGCTTGTCTCCCCTGCCAGGGACATCTTTTGCATCAAGGCGGACGATTGGAAAGCTCTGCGGCAGGACGAAGACAACGACGAAGACGACGACGAGGGTTGGGACAATGTATTCATCTGTAACCTGCACAAAGAAGATGACAGGCTGTCAATATTGGACGAACTCTACGCCAGTAACATTGCCCTTGAGTTTGACCGCAGTTGGTTTGGGGATCATGTTCCCGGCTACATTGATGCAGCGAGATCGGAGAATTCTGCTCGGGGCTACTTCGGGCATCTGCTTTTCAAGCACGCCATAACCCAGGGCTTTTGGGAACTATGGATTATTGACAACGAAACTAAGTGGTTCGATAAGCACCACGAACAGCATGATACGGTATATCGAGACTCCGACACAGAGTATGTCGAGGTCAAGTGGTCCGATGTCATCCACCTAGAAAGCGAGAATATCTGGGTCAATTCGTCGGATTTCATGTTCAGGGTTGAAAATTGGCTGATGGAATACTGAGAAAACTATACCACATTGGATAATCCTCAGCCTAAAGACGTATTTAGGCTCCTTGTCCGTCGGGACAACAAGGTAGAAGATCCCAGAATCGGGCGCGAGGCAGGCGCAGTCACTCACGCAGAAGGGTTGGGTTGGGTTGTTTTCGATATTGAGGATTCGGAAAGGAATTTAAATCGATATCTTGGTCTTTATGCAGAGTCGGATATCGACTCGCATTGTTCAGATTTCTGGAGGCGATACGGATGAGGATGGGACGAGTAAGAAAAGCAAACTTCAATTTGGGACTGCAGGGTGCTATCCTAACCATCTGCTGGAATTTTGCCCTGTAACCTCCTTGAGTTGAAGGATTAAGGTGCTGGAGTCTAGCTTAGAATACTATATTCATTTTGTGTTTTGTCGAACATCTTCGCAGCCAATCCTTCTCACCATGCCACCCAGGTAAGACGGCACGTCACACATTCGACTTACTTTTACCTGTGTACCTTGGGACTTACGCCTCGGGAAAACTCAAAAAGAGTCACTCATTCGACAACTCTGTCAGCTTTAGTTTCAACGAAACCTTTTTGCAAACCATAAATTATTATTCGGTTATAAATACATCTCACCTTCCGTAAATCACCAACATTCATCATCTCGCATACCCTTGCAGTCGAGATCAATTCGTCTTTTCACTAATACCATATGGCTTCAACCGCCTTCCACCAATTCGCCGACCTGCCAGCGGAACTGCGGCTGCAAATATGGGAAGCGGCCTGTCAACCGATATCAACACGGTTGAGCCGTGGCATAAACTACGTGGCCGCCAAGTGTGGTCTGATCGTCGCAAACCCTGACAACTGGTCTCAATCCCCTGGTACTGGCGACGCCAGCAGATCTGCCTTCTTGATTGACGGTGGCCTTTGGAGGGCGTGTAAGGAGTCAAGGGAGGCTATCGCCAAACACACACGCTTTTATGATTGGGCCAGGGTCCATAAACAAGCGATCACCATCAATGCGTTGGACAACTGCCGTGCGGATTGGGCGGGGGGAGATAATTCCATGCACCCTGCATTTATTGAGACCTCCGACGGGGAAGAGGAGTGTCGTGTGCTTGTCTATCCCTACAGGGATATCTTTTGTATACAGGTCGATGATTGGTATCCAGGTCGATGATTGGGAATCTTTGCATACTAATAACTTAATATTAAGAGACTAGATAGGATAACACTACTTAGAGCGCCCAGCTTACTGGTGTGTCATAGCTCGCTGGAAAGCCTTCGGTCCATATTCCGCCATGTCGGTTGGGACACAGTAATCTGTCTCATCTACTACATTTTGCCAGTTGTCTCTGACAGACTCCATCGTCCAATCCGTCTCAGTAGAACCGAAGTAGCCTTTGGTCTCAGCCACAAAAACTCGGGTGACTAGTCTACTCACTGACCCCACGGTCTCACCATTGACCTGTGAATTCTCATGAACCAGCCAAGCTACCGTGGTAGCAACGTCGCGGGCAGGCATGTTGGCCTCCATCAAGCTGCGAGTCTGCTCGTCTTCGATATAGACAGCGCTTCCAGGCGTGTAGGCCATTGGTAGGACCGTATTGACGAGAATGTTGTGCTGTTTCCCTTCAACAGCGATGGACTTAGCCAATCCCATGACAGCCATCTTGGCAGCGGCGTAGGTCGACTGCTGAGCTCCGCCGAATATCATGGGCGAGCCAATCATTATAACGCGGCCGAACTCTTGTTCCTTCATGTGTGGCCAGGCTGCTTGCGTAACGTTCCAAGCTCCACCTACATGGACGCTCAACATATCCCAGAGATTGGAGTTAGGAGATTGTTCGAAATCGCCACCGTTTGCGCCACCAGCGTTATTAATGATGATATCAATACGACCAAAAGTGTCAACGGCGGCTTTCACAATTGCACTAGCGACCTGGCGGTCTGCTACACTGCCAACGTGAGCGATCGCCTTTCCGCCGGCGTTGATGATCTCCTTGGTGGTGGCTTCTGCTGTAGAATCGGTAGTGCTGTTTATAACGACTGAGGCTCCAAGACGGCTGAGGAGGAGGGCATATTCGCGGCCTAGACCTTTGCCGGAACCAGTAATAATGGCAACGCGGCCCTCAAATCGGAGAGGGGATTCAGGCATGATGATGGAAAAAGATTGGGTGATGAAGTGGAAGTTGTTTTGTTGGGTATGAGATAGGAAGCTATTGGACACATTGACGCGACTTCAGTTCTGACTTTATATTCTGAAAGGTATCCAGTATCTGAAGAATCTGACTCTCAAATTGTGGGTAATACTCACGGACTGTCAGGAAAGTCAATACGGTGCGCCATCACCAGTTCGGGTAGAGGCAAATCCCGATTTCACCCAACTCGTATGTCATTGCGTGGGTGAGCGCCCCCTGACTGATGCTACTTACATCTCCTGTTTGTTGTCCCGTCCCATTCTCATAGTCTCGGGGAAAACAAAGAGTCCATCTTCAATTAGTATTGGGCAGCAAGCACCTCCTACGCTTTGAGACTGCGGCTTTCGTACTGACGCTAGCGGAGTTGCGGCGGAGGAAATGCGGAGATCAGCGGTCTTGAGGGTATGTGGCTGACCATTTTAACACTAGCTGAACCGTGCTGGAAGCTATGCCAATTCCGCTTCCTCACTTCTCCGACGGAAAATTTAAAGTCCAAGTTTTGATACTCATCATATAACGTATTATATCCAGCTGAAAGATGATCCTGCCCGTCATCCAGGCCACCTAAGAATCTCCCACTCTCTGACCTTCCGTTGACTACTCTCCGTTCTCTGCAATAAATCAGGCAAAAATATCACATAAGGGATTCAGTGTACTACGACTTCAACTACAGCCATGACCAAAAACCTTTCCCTAACAGCACCACGCCTTGTGCCTACAATTCACAAAGCCTCCTACACAAGCCTGTCACCTTCTCGGCCCGAGTTGAGCCAATTCGGCAGGACAATATTGATTACCGGTGGATCAGCTGGCATAGGATTCGCAATCGCGCGAGCATATGCTGCAGCCTCGGCTTCAAGGATTATCATAACTGGTCGTCGGAGCGAGACACTTCAAAACGCCTCTCTGGATCTTATACAAGAATTTCCACAGGTAGACGTCGTTCCTCGTGTCTGTGATGTGTCAGACACCAAGGAATCAATCGAACTTTTTTCGAGACTGAACGAAGAAGGGATATCAGTCGATGTTCTTGTTCTGAATGCAGCGAAGTTTGGTGAGCAAGCGAAGCCACTCCTAGAAGGTGACTTGGACTCAACTTGGTCTCTCTACGAAACCAATGTCAAGTCCCTCCTAAACTTTTCCCAGCAATTGCACAAGCAGCAGAGGTCTGATGAGAAGAAGAAGGTATATCAGAGTCGTCAACTGACTACAGATGTTTTACTAATATGGCTTAATAGTACATAGTCTACGTTTCTACAGCTGCCATCCATAACCGGGCTATTGCAGCCGCTCTCCCAGACTATTCTTTGAGCAAAGTCTCCGGGCATTTACTTATTCAAAGTATTGCCGAAGAAATGGATCGCGAGAAGTTGCAGATTGTTAGCTTTCATCCAGGGCAGATTTTGTCTGAAAAGGCCCGATCCGCGGGCCTTGACGAGACCAGCGCTCCTTTTGACGATGGTATGCAACCAAACAATGTTCATTCTACGTATTCTCTTTCACGCCCCGCAAAGCCGCTTAAGAATATACCAAAGGAGATCTTTTCTAACAAGATTATGTAGAGAATCTACCGGGCCACTGGGCTGTCTGGGCGTCAACGTCTCAGGCCGCATTCCTTCACGGCCGTTTCGCGTGGGCAGCATGGGATAAAGATGAGTTGATGTCGGGAGATGTTAGAAAGCATATAGACAACCAGGAAGATTTCTTGACTCTGAAACTAATAGGTCTTTGATGGATCTCAACTATACATAGTTTCATTCTAGTACACAACAGAAACTTCATCTCCAGTTCTCGTAACCCATGTCTCTACCTTTTCTATTCCCCACATTACAGTAAACAAATGTCGAGCAAATTCATCAACCTGGACGGCGTCAATCCCACGCTCGAGTAGTGTCTGACCTTTTAGACTATAGATAAACAATGGATCAGTGTGTAGGGCAATAGCCTCCCAGCGCGCAGAGCAGGATGCTTCCCAAAACTTGGCTTGTGTGGTAATAAGAATATCACCCCCGCATGAATCTATATTGCCACCTTTAAGACCGTTATACACACCAGTGGCAATATTGCAAAGAAGCCCGGTACGGCGAGTGGATTCGGAGAGAATGAATGAGCGGTATAAGCCAGGAATAGGATCAGGTGTCCCAACAGCTGTTCCGCTAGAAGATGTCGCGAAGCTCGGCGGTTGTGAGGCAAACATACTATCACGTGTCGCAGACTCCCACAACTGACCTTTCCAGGTGTGAAGAAGGCTGAAAAGATCTTCAGCCTTTGTACGACGTTGGATTGAGGATGAGAACAGTGCGAGGAGGATATGAATGAGAAGGGCTTGTGTGCGGGCTAGATGGTCTCTGGTTGACAGCATGTTGGCGCCCCGAACAGGCTGAGCATTCAATAGATTCGAGATGTGAGTGGATAAGATTGCATCGATGATGATTTCATTATCTCTGTTGGCAGCGCTGGAGACAATGCATGCAGAGTAGGCATCTTGGATACACTGTGGGTATCCCGAGTCTGAATAGAGGTGTCGATGGATAAAGGGGTTGTGACCTGTCTCCACGAAACGGGATAGCCAGTTTTGCAAGCCGCGGATAAAGTTAGAGAAGACAGAAGCCGGAGGCATCGCGTCTTGTTCTCTATGATGGTATCCTATAGTCCATGATTGAGGTCGAAGAAACCAGCCTAAATGCTCAAACATATATGTCATCTGACCCGATGGAACGATTATTGCATTTCCAGATGGGCCTGGAAGTGGCGACGTCCATGACGGTACGGGAGGATAGCTCAGGCTGGAACTGAAAACAGGTTCAAGAAGCCACGACTCGGAGATGTCTACCCCTAAGGCAAGACCGTTTGTGTCAGCCGAGAGGTTCCCGATGTCTCCGAAGCCAGTGACCGGAGTATCTTCGGCTCCAGAGAAGTTGAAAGGTTGTCGCCGAGGCGATACTGGATAAATGCAGATCGTGTCCCGTTCCAGACAGCGCGAGCATGATGGGTGTAGCTTATCGCAGCGCCGCTTGGTCTCGACACACGCGAAGCATGACTTCTGCTTGGATCTCCGACTCATTGTGAATGCGCTTGGATAGTTTGAAGGAATAACGATGGGGGCCAGTTCAGTTTTTAGTTGCGGAGATGAGGTGGCGGTGAGGTGGAGAAGAGTCGGAGATAGCAAGGTAAAGTTTACTAGTACTAAAGTTAAAGTATATATTTATTTAAGCTTTTACTACCCTGACTTAAAGTAATATATTAACACTTTAATTG
>JABKKP010000395.1:0-106516 GCA_013624355.1 Fusarium caatingaense
AGAACGCGCCCGGGGCGTTCTAGCGGGCTTCGCTGGAACTGGGGAACGCATGGGTTCACTATCGAAACATCTGTGAGATTCACTAGCATCATCCCAAGACGATCGCCAAGTCAAAGCTTACTAGTGGTGGATGAAAAGTCTAGATGAAACAACCTATTAATACACCCGCAACAGAGCTCTGACAATTCTCATACATGAACCGTCGCCTCGATTTATGCGCTGCATATGGTTGTGAAACATGGAACTAGGCCGTGCTGACGCGAGGTCAAAGCACAACAAACATCAGGGCGGGTCATCAAGATGGAGGGGTTATCATGTGTAAAATCTATCATTACGATATAAAATCTAGTTATGTCGTGCCGTATAAGCTTATGCAAAGCTTTGAGAATGTGTATGGTGTCATGATATATAATCGGGATAAATGCGCCCGTGAACAAGTGAAGAAAAAGTAAATGCCAACAATATGTTGTAAAGAATGTTGCCAGAGCCTAGCTCACTTGCTTATGCAAAATCGCTACTCCAAACGCCTCGTTGTAATGCCATGCGATGAATCAAATGTCTAGTAGAACTGGAGGATGTTAGTGATTAAAGTGAGATAGAGGTTGGGTGAGGAAGCTTACCAAGTTCAATGCCCAGAGAAGGACAAGTAGGCCAAGCATGCGAAGCTTGAGGTTGTTGGCCCACGATGATGTGGAAGGCATGTGGCGGGTGAATGGCGATAGCATGCTACCACCCATCAGAGGCTCAGCGTCAGCCTTGGCCTCAACATCGTACTGCTCTTCTTGGTCCTCGGAGACCCAGTCAATGGTCAAGAGCTTGACCAGACCACCGGTCGCATCAGCGACGCGAGAGCTGAGCCACAGGAAGACAGGAACAATGATGATCAGAGACCTCCAGCGGTCGCAAAGAAGGCTACCGTCGCCCTTGAAGATGTCGAGCAACAGAAGACCCTTGGTATCGGCGGCGAGGAGGATGTGGAACTGGAGGGTGAAGGTCTCGAGAGAGCAGCGACCGATCCAGGCGAATGATCGAGAGTACCAGGTTCGGGCAGCGGGGAACATGTTACGAGCGGCAATGAAGCCCATGATGGGGATGAAAGAGAAGATGGGGTGGAGGGCAGTGTAGTCCTGCTTCTTCTCGGCCTTGCTAACAGCGATCCACCAGTACAGAGGGATGGAGAGGATACCAGCGATACCGGCCAGACCGTAGGACTGAGTGAGGATCTTGTTGTAGATCTTGGTGCGGACGGAAGCAATACCCATGATGATACCGACGTAGACGATGAGACCGTCAAGACCGAGACGGAACTGCCACTCGTGGAGATCCCACTCAATTCGGAAAACAATGTTCAAGGCATCAAAGACCCATTGGAGGACGGGAGTCCAGAGCATAGCACCGGGGCAGATAGCAGCAGAGATACCGATCTTGGCCATGAGGGCCCAGGTGTTGTCGTTGTACTTGGGGCAAATGGCGAAGAGGGCGTAAATGATGAGGAACCAGAAGCTGACGAGAGGAGCGAAGTAGTAGAACATGTAGTCAGTGTTCATGAAGAAAGGCAGAGCGCAGCTGAGAAGGTTGAGACGGAGAAGAACGGCAGCGACACGCTTGAAGGAGAAATCCTTCTTGGAGCTGAAGAACACACCATGGCCGAAACCAGTCTGGAAGAGATACGCAGCGACCAAGAGACGGATACCGACGTAAATGTTCAGGTCGCGAGAGGCACCGGTCCAGTGATACACAAGGATGAGAGCCTGCATCCAGCCCTTCCACTCATCAGTCTGATCGCGCGACAAAGGCTTCGCATCGTCGAGAGTCGCGGGGGCAGCAGCGGCGGCAGCAGCACCAGGTCGGGGAGGAGGAGGCTTGGACTTGGTCATGAGAGCAAAGCCGATGATGAAGCACATGGCAGACATGAGGTTAAAGTCAAACATGTTGTACTCCTTGGAACCCTTGGCGAAGGACTGGGTTCGGTCGGCCCAGTAGCAGGCGAGAAGGCCGGTGATGAAGGTAGCGACGTCGAGGTTGAAGAGGGTGGTCCTGGGAGCCTCGCTGGATCGGAGGGCGAAGATCTCGGTGATGGCTGCACCGCCGACGTACATCATGCCCAGGGTGACGAGGACGATCTGGACCCAGGACTTCTGGCCGTAGTTAGTGCAGCAGGTGCGGTCGTAGGGATAAGAGTTTTGCATGTCGAGCTTGGCGTTGCATCGAAGGTTGAGAAGGATCTGGGCCTTCATCTCAGCGACCTGGTCAGTAACATGGAAACCATTCTCATGGTCGCCGATAGCATCCTTCTGCTCATACTGCAGAGCGGGGTAAGACCACAACATGGGGATACCAGACTCCTCCTCCTGTGTCTTGAGGAACTCATCAATAGCCTCAACCTCACCAGGAACTGAAGCGATACCAGTCTTGCGATACTCAGGAAGCTCATCGTAGAATGGAGGGGCTACGGGCGCAAAGAACATCTCATTGCCAACGCCATCGCGGGGATCAATAGGTCGGTTGCCGAAAGGCGCAAAGTCCTTGTGGGAGACAAGCTCAGAGATGTTGGCAAAGGCGGACTGGAACTTGGGAAGAGACTCTTCCTCCTCGAAGCGGGCGGCGAACCAGACGCCCATGCCGACAAAGGCGACGGCGGGACCTTTTTGTTCCTCGACGGGGACTTGGTTTAGCTTTTCTTGGTGGTAGAGGGTGAGTTCGTCGCGGACGATGTCGGACTCGTTGCCAAAGGGATCCCAGATTTCCTTGAGGCGGATACCGGCGAATTCTTCGTCGTGGCTCTCGTGCTTCTTGCTCTTAGCGCGAACTTGCTCGGCCTTTTCAGCGTCGAGCTTCAATTGGGTTAGTTACCATCCGAACAATTGATTGAACTACGTCGCTGCAATTAAACTTACCAGACGAGCCATGCCGTAAAAGACCTGGCGAGTCGTAGAGTCACCAACAAACAGCATGTGTCGTCCCTCCATGCACTGCTCAATCTCCTCCTTCTTGTACTTGTGCAGCATGCATCCTTGAGGCTGCCAGTTGTTGAAAGGCGCCCTACTTCCATTTTCCGCAGGTGTATCAAGCCAGTTGCCGTCATTTAGCAGAGCCTTGCAGCGATATGGGTCGTCGCCGAATTGAAGCTGGTTAATGGCGATGCCCAGGATGACGACCAGCGTCAAGCCAAGGGCCAGCATTCTGTTGAGCGCAACGCCCGATGATGGTATCGTTGCAGCCATTTTGACAGCGATTGTGTATTTAATTCGATCCTATACCTTTATCGTTGGTAGGATAATTTGTTTGTGGTGTTGTAATAAACGATTGCGATGGGGGCGCTTCAGCGCTATGTCGAGCGAGTGACGAAAGAGAAAGAGAAAAAGAAACCCCGTTTACAAGGACCAAAAACCCATCGGTGAGGGAGGAATGGAGATTTTTGTTCAGAAATGCGAGGGTAAAGTAACCGAGACAATAAACAGAAAATGGTGTCGAGACAAGCGTAAAGAGGGACTTGTTCGAAATGGAGGGCTGGTGCTTGTCGCAACGGGCGGGAAAAAACACACAACAAACAAGGCAAACAGAGACGATCACTCGGGAACAAGAAGAGAAAGAAAGAAGAAAGTGTCAAGTGTTACCTCTAATAGTATATGAGGTAACGGAACGCGTAAGACCGTCTGGTTGCGAAACATGGAGTCTCCATTTACTATTGCCCTACAGTGATCAGATCAGTTACAGTGGCTAAACTCCACTAGTTAAGCCCCCCCTGATCGGCGGAGCGCTTGACTGGGTTCACTGGCATGACCCTCGCAATTCAAGGGTCCACAGAAAAATGCAGAGCGCTGGAAGACGGACCATGGAAGAGGCCATGTCAGGGTGTGACTCGACTCCACTGGTTGAAAGGATCAGCGGCAAAGAGAGAAAAAAAGAGGCACAGGAGCAGAAGAAGATAAAGTCTGACAGATCTAGACTCCGTATTCCCATTATATCCATCATCTATCGTGTCTGCTGTCATCAATACGGCGACAAAAATAAGGTCTCGTGTTGGACCTTTAAGGTTGCGGGGGCTTCTTGATGCCAAGTGTTTTTTAGCAGCCGACCATCGATCTGAGTATTGGAAGAAGCGCATCGCACCAATCCAATCTAGACTCCAGTCGACACTCGCCTCCCCCTTACAGTGCAAAGAATGCTAATTTAGGCCCTGGGCGACTTAATCTCTTGGCCTGTCTGCTAAGGACTGGGATGGCTGACCACTAAGATTCCAGTGCTCCTTGTTCCTGTCGCCTCTTATCGTGAAAAGGAATGTTATTGGCATGCATGCATGAGTGCGGCGGTGATGAGAATGCATTTTTTTTTTTTTTTTTTCACGAGTTCTTCCTCTCGTATTGATGACCATTATCCGTATTCTCGTCAACTATTTCTGTGCCGCAACAAGTGCATTGTTCTTCAAGTTGGTTGGTCTGCAAAATTGGCCAGCAAAAGCTTGAAGGGAATAAGGTTGCAGAGGTCTCTAGCCCCAAACAAGGCAAGCTGCCGCAACAAGGCCTACCCCATGACCGCGGACGAGTGTCTTAATCAGTCGTTGCGTCATTTCTCAAGCCCTTTATTGCTTTTCATGGGGCGGACTCTGGCCGTTGTGGCCAGAGCTTCCCTCTCTGCCCCTGGACAGCCCCTTGCCAGGGGGTAGGCGAGAACACTGTCGAGATGTCCTTGGCTGCTTGGCAAATCCTTATTCTGACAGTTTATCATGTTGTTTCTTCACGATGCCTAGAAATGCAATTAAATGCTGCTTACTTCCGGTGACTATGACTGTTGGTACGTTAACTCATGTTATAGTCAGCTGGAAGCAATCACCAACTGATAATAAATGACCTTCTTATCCTGAAACCGCACTTTCGGCTGTTCTCTCCACTGTCCTTGAATCGAGTGGCCATAATTTCTCCGGCGATCGTGCGACAATCCGGTTTTTCTCTCAGACCAACAACTGATCCTCGAAAACAATGGAGAATCAATTTCAAACTCAAGATTAATCTTTTCCAAACCGGTAGGGGAACAAATGGTCTTGTCCTGAGGGCCAAGTCGGACTTCCGATTGACGGACTCGGCGCTCGATTAATTTGTCCAGGTTCATCAACGGAACCCATCAAAACGGTTTTGCTTGGCGATTGAACCACCACAAAGCTTGGCGATATTAAAGTTTCTTCTGGTGATACTTCTGATTGATAGCCTAATTGCGCATTTGTTTATCTAGCTTTAACCTTCTTTCTTCTCAACGGTGAATTAATTGCCGCGTCTAGCGTCCATGAACTGCCTTGGTTTAATTAACTGCCGAGGTGAAGATGGTTCTGTCGACCGGGATACTGCCCTGACTGCCAGCCGATCGCTAACCATTTTTGCTTGCGAGCGGCTGGCTGGGTTTTGCAGAGGCGCCGAGACAGAATGAAGATCAATGGGCATGCATCCGCCCGTCCAGGAAACAAAAGGCTGGTGGCATTGGTTTCGACGTCAGTGATTTGCCGAGCGATTCAGCGTTGACGGATTTTGTCCGTACGCGTGTACATGATGCTGGCATCTTCAACTTGTACCCAATCAATAACGTTGAGTATGAGCGTTGTTTACTGTTTTTCGAGAAAGTTTCTCAGCTTCTTGATTGTGGCTGCATTAGTCAACGAATCCAAGATCTGGTTTTCCCCTCCATGCGCGAAACATAAGCATAAAATAAGCCTTCTCGTATTACGGAAATAGCAACAACGGTCGACTGACGTGCTGGAATTTTGGCGTTGAGAATCACATCATGCTCTGGTGTAGGGTAGGTACAGCTCAAAACATTCTCCACATTTGCGACCCACGAGGTTACGCGTCGCAAAGACGATCACTATTAAGTGCGAGAGAGTGACATGCAACGATCGTAATCATTGGAGGTCTATCAACAGGCCATGTCTCAGCTCGTTTCTAATGCCCGCATCAAGCGACAGTGCTGCGCCAACGCGAGAGGCTGTTCTGCGGGTAGTGTCTGTGAGACTTCTAGGAGTTTGGACCTTTGGTGATTACGGAGGATTCAGTAAGATTTTAGATCTTATCAGGGATTCTGTGACAGTTCGGAACGGACCCACTGAGTGATCTCGTTTGCTTGTACGGCAGGTATGACGTCGGTAACTTTTTGTCGTGACTTGTCCGTCAGACATCTATCGCATGATGAGAGGACTCATGACCTAGACAACACCGGGTCATATCCACCTCTGTAGTTTTTTTTTTGTCTGAAATAAGAGATAGTGATACTGGGGATGGTGGCTGTGCATCCATTGGCGCCTGGAAGACAGAGAAGAGATATGGCTGGCCTCTTTGACTCGAGCTACAAAGCTGTTCCCCACCACAGTTCAGGAAAGGCTCATGCTCACCCAAAAGCTTGCTTGTGTTTGGGTACTTCTTCGCGAATAAGACTGCCGATTAGAGAGTATAGCTGGGATTCTCCCAGACAGTTCAAATTACTATAGGCGTGGCAGATGCTGCCTGTTGTAAGCTTGTAGTTTGGCAAGGCAACTTTTCTGGGAAACGACACTTGGATCATGCAACTACAGGTTAGCTATTCAAAGCCTATTATGCATTCTACACCACAGGTTGCACGAAAGTTTGAAGGAAGGTTCGCAACCTTACAAAGCTTGGGGTGCGCTAACGTCAATAACATCGTCGAGACCTCGAGCAGTAGCTGTGGATTTTGTTCTGGGTTGTTTATATTATTCCCATGGAAACAACTGACATTGATACATCCCAAACAAACAACGAGATGTTTCAAGTTGCGTGGTAGTCATTTAATTCTCTCTATCCCCTAGCGGGTTGACAGTAATTTGGATAACACAGCACCAAGTCTGATGAACCACTGACAAAGAGAAGCTAGATAGAACGCCGTGAAGATGGGTATTTGCTGTTGGCAACAATAGCGACGGCGTCCTTGCAAAGGCTTTTGAGTATGAATCAGTTGGTATTGTGTCTACTGACGTGCTATGAGAAGCGTTACTCTGTCTATGCACAACCTTGAGCAATCTGAGTTCACCGTCTTCCGGATAGTGGCCATGGCACACGTACAGGAACTACAATATATCAGGATATCTATCCTGTCTAGTATTTAAGCTCCGCTTAACGCTCTCAAAAAGAACACATTTCTTCAAAGTGCCGCATTTACCACTTTTCTCTTGTAACTGATCATATAATTCCTGAACGAATATGTTGGATACGGAGTGACAGTCTAGGGGGCACTCAATCTATGCACAGTCACTGTTCATCCGGTTGACTTTCATGGAGCTCGGTGAAAGAGACGCGAAAGCCGAGGCCCGCGACTCCATGGAAGATGTCGACATTCAACTGTCTTATGCGCTGGCTTATGAAGATGCTCCAGAGTGTACACGGAACTTGACCGAAGTAGCCCTCCATCAACGAACGGTGTGCAGGACTATTGACCTGGGGAAATGCACTAGAGCTTGTTCCAAATTAAAATCTATCAACATATAGCTCGCGGTCATCGGTCAAACAGGCTAACAGTATGGGATATCTCTTGCGAGGTTACCATCGGGAAACGAGCAAATGGGTAATATTACCAAGTCTTCCAACCCAATTCCCAAGCATGAGTAGCAGCTTCATCAGCCTTCTGCTCCCATGATTCCCTGGTCCTGTTATCTTGCCAACTACCCAGGGAATAATCACTACCCTCATTCACGATTGGGATCGGTTCCGAGCAAAGGGGATGATCCATCGGATCCCATTTCTTAACGCCATCCTGCTCTTCATCCCACTCTAAAGGGATAGGATCAAAGCGGACAAGCGAAACCGCACACTTCTCTGCTTCCCCACGCGTGAAACTGGTATCTGCATCATGATACATAAAAAACCATCCACGGTAGTATACACAGACGCAATCTCGATCATCTCTTGGCCATACTAAACCAGGAAGCTGACAATTTGCATAACTTTCGTCAGAGGACGGATCATGAACCCATTCATACTCCGTTTGCCCTATGAACCCATGCAATTCGTATTTACTGTCTTCCTCGTCGCTAGCAGACCTCAAATAGCTGTCTTCCTCTTCTCGTGGACCGTTTTCCTGCTTCTTGAGCTCCATAGCCCTGTTGACCTTGCGGATATGGCGCCAAATAGTACCTCGAGCCTTCATCTCTCCAAGAAAGTGCGCGTGGCATTCTTCAGCTGTAGCGCCAGGCAGGAAGAAGTATTCATAGCGAAACAAACCGCCTTGACCGACGCTCGATGGAAGAGTTAAGCCCCAGTGAAGCGCGTTGCCGTCAAAATCATGCGGGACATCTGGATGGACCATATAGTATATCCAGGAAGAGAGAGGGGGCAGCGGGCCTTTGCGTTCAGGGGCACTCCATGACATCAAGGCTGGTTTGCCAGTGTGATCGTTGAATATGCGATCATGTCGTATGTATTTGGATCCCTCAAGGTGAACCTTTGATCCTTTTGATATTGCAGGCCCCTTCTTTGTTCGAACCATAGTGATGGAGCTGTAGACAAATTGATTTGGAATTCAAAGACTTATCATTGTAGACGTGTACAAGTGTAGAAGGCAAAATTTTCATCCGCTTGTAGGGTGGACAAGAGCGGCAGTATTCAGCATTTTGACTCAAGTGTCCATTTCTGAGTTCAAAACCAATCATATACATTATAATCAACAAGCTTCACCCTAGGGCCGGTTGACCTGAGTCATTGTCTTCAACATCACGTTTGACGGCCCAAATATATCCCATTGCGTGCGTCCTATATTGATTTTTGTCCCAAACATACAAGATAACTATTGGGGAAATAATTAAAAATAACGAAGTTAAGCACTGGTAGCTAATGACAGTATCGGCTGAACAAATTCGGTTGGCCTCGGTCAACCTGAGCTAAACTATTGTCATCCTTCCTAACCATGACAGTAGGTAAAGTTCTGTCTGAGGTCCCTGGTTGCCATATGGAGATTGTTAGTGCCTTCTTCTAATGAGATGATTGTCAGCATCACCAGCCACCCGAATAAATCAGCTGAAAACATGTGCTGACAAGCTTCCATAACATGTCGTACCTGCATAAGGGTGAGCATAACTACTTATACTTTGTATAAGAGCTTGATACCCTCCATCACAGGAAGCACATGATGCGTGTGTCAAGCAATATCCGACTCAATGAATGCTTTATGTCGCACCCGACTGGCTGATCGAGATTGACAGTTCATAAATACGCACAACCAACACCGCGCCGCAGGTCTTAGTCCAATGTTGAAGAATCCTTCAACCAACAGCCTGCCTCTTCCGTCACTTCAATCGTCATAATCCCTCAAAGACCATTTCGTCACTGCCCAAACTCGCACACATGCAGAGTATTCCTTGTGAAAGCCGCGGCCTACGATGCCGCAACCCTTGCTAAGAATCCCCGCAAGTGACATTCTGATCACAGATTTGCCAAGTTAAGATCAACCACTATAGCAAAGGGACCAAGACTCGCTTGTTGATTTCCCCATGGGGAGATGGATTCATGATTGTTGCACGGGGCAGAGTTCCTGATTGAGGATAGATGCGGGGACACTGGTTGGGATTACACGAGGTCACCTCAGCCTTCCGAAAGGCACAGCATTTGCGAAAAGACTTTTTCATGTGAATTGTAGACAGGAAAGGCAGTATATTAAGACGGGGTAACTCCTGAAAGTCGAAAAGTTTCATCTTGGCAGATCTTGCATTCTCAATTGACCAATCGATTACTCGTTGACTCAAGTTCTCAGACAAAATGCGTCTCAGCCTTCTCCCCTTGGTCGCCCTCGTTGGCTCTGCCTTCGCAACTGGAGATACCATCTCTACAGCCATTGACAACATCTCCAATGCCACTATTGCTCTGGGCCACAGCATCACACACTGGCCTCAGACTCTGGTCGGAACAATCCCCATCACCACAAAGTCGACGCTGCTTCTAGCCGCGATCCACCAGGGCACTCTCGCTGCTCGTCACTCTGAGCCTCTATCTGTGGATGAGACTCTTCAAGTTGCCAAGGCCACTTCCGAGCTGAGCCAGGATGTCAGCGAAACAATTGACATCGTCATTGCCGCCAAGCCCAAATTCGACAAGATCCAAGTCAGCCCTGTCATTCTCCTCAACCTTCAACTACAGCGGGCCCTAAGTGCCGATTTCTCCGAAGCGGTCATCGCCAAGGTCCCTGTCGACTTACAAGACAAGGCAAAGGCGCTAGTACAAGGAATTGACGACAGTTTTGCAAAGGCTATCAAAAAGTATAGCAGTCTACGAGGCTAGCGATGGAAATTGACGGAATGAGTTATGAGGAATTAGAGACGGCAACGACGACGATGTAATTACCCTTCTTGGATGGACGATTTTTAGCAGAGATTTTAATGTTTTATGAGATGTTGAGTTGGTTGTCGAGTAGCCTAATAGAAAGACGCAATTGATCTGTCAATATTTGAGGGAATTTGCTTGTGCCGATTGAGGAAGTTGGATAGGAACATGCGTGCCGAGGCAAGGGTCCATTGACACGTGAGGGTCGTGAATGTAACGAAGAGACGTCGACCACAGAACCAACGTACCAGCCGACAAACACGACCTTTCCTATCTGAGCTAGAGATCCGAATGGTCAGCAAAGTAAAAGGAAAACAAGTCGCCGTTAGAATTTTGATCTGCATAAAATCCCAGATGGCCCGGATCACTCTTGTTGGACTTGATATCCCTGCAAATGCAAGTTCTGTGCAGTTGACTAGCTCTTCGAGACTGGTCAGTTTGCGAATCAATTCCACTCAAGACCAACAGTACACGGCAATTGTTGCGATTTGTTGAATTGTGGACATCTTCTCATTTTTTTTGACTTCACAAGCTATCCCAGACAAGAACAGTCCAGCCCGATGCCATTGAGGAAAACGATCGTGTCTTCTACAGGTGCTGAGGTCGGTGATTCACAATGCCTGCACATTCGATCAGCAATCCGTAAAAGCAATGTCATTTCCACCGGTTTTCACGTAACATCAACCCCGCATGGACGCCGCTGCGGAGAGCAACGATGAGAGCGGGCCGGTGAGAAGAAGTGCAAGGATTGACACTTGCAGGAAGCAAACGCCGAAAACCACGATACTATCACATTCTGCAGGTATGCTCGCGGCATCAATCTAGATGGTTTCGCCGGCATGGTCCCAAGAAGATACGAGGACATGCAGACTTGGCTCTGCACCAAAAAGGTCTGGAATTAAGCTTGGCGATCAAAATAAGCCACAAGCTCATCCCCAGAGCACAAGATTCGTCAACAACGTGGCAAAACATGCCAAGTTGTGCCCAGACTTTCAGCTTGTTCAGCCCTGTGGGCATTCTCCTATCACCGTGAAACTAACCACGCAGAGGCCAATGGTCAAGTGACACACCCAAAAGCCAAGGACGAATAAGACCGCACAAGATCTTGGCGATCTCCGTTTTATAAAGGAGATTGAACGTTGAACCGGTCGCTTGGGCCTCGCTGCGGCTGAAGTTTAGTTCGACATTTGGCGCCCTACTTCAGGCACAAGGTGAAGCCACACGAACGGCAAATTCCGTTTGCTTACTTGAAGTTGGGAAAGAGAACATCTTATTCTGCCAACGCAGTGAGGAGTGGTGGCAATGAGGTAAATCTGTCCAAATGGTGATAGTCGTTGAGTTGTGGCGTCGCAATGGTTGCCATTGCAGGACTGGACTTCATTTGAGTGACATTTTAGTAGCGATCATGTCGACTCCTATTGCCATCCCAGGCAAGGTGTTTGCTAGATATTTGCTAGATCGTAAGGTCCAAACTCTCGGCCGACTGAAGAAGTCAAAGTGATTGATAATATCACTGTTATGCGAGCAGCAATATGCTGCGTCAGAGAGATATGTTGCCAAAGCCGTCATGGTCGTAGCCAGCGCCCAAGTGTCGTCTTTTATTGCTTTTTTGTAGTTTGGTTAGAGCACTGTCGTCAACGTTGAATCATCCCCTTCCTATTCCAAGACCTATCAGTGCTTCACCCCTTACACCAAAGTTGAATGGCTGCATGGCTATTTGACGCCTCCCGTCACCCTTCATATCAGCTTTCCGTTTAAGGCATTAGCAAGCGAATTCGAGATCCAGTGGCTGCATTTGAAGTCGAGACTCTAGGTCTATCGAAATTTCTACCAGGATGTCAGTTCTTATGGAATAGGAGGACGTCTTTAGTATATAATCTCTTCGTATGCTGTGGGAAAGTATCAGTTGAATTCTATTCGAAGCCAGTCCTATCACATCTCACGAAGAACCCATCAGATAGGGTTTGCGGATATTTACACTTTCAACAGGGCATTATAACCTCTTTGCCCAATCTTTTTCTTTTTACTTTGCCCCTCACAACAACTAGCCTCTCTCTCTACCATGAAGTTCACTGTGACCTTGACAGGTCTCGTTGGCCTTGCTGTGGCCTCACCCTTCACCGAGCATGACAGCTCTGGTGGTCTTATGGGTTAGTTATCCTGTGACACCACAATGCAGGAGAACCACTGACAGAGACCCACAGCACGAGGTGGAAAGTGCTCTTTTCCTGATATCTACGAGACCTACCCATCCACGCCTGAGCACAGGAATAACTATGGTTATGGCCGCACCATTTATGTCAAGTCAGGAAAGAGTATCCAGCATGCAATCAACCGAGCCTCTCCAGGTGACCGTATCGTTGTTCCAGCTGGCACCTACTCTGAACAACTCGTGATTGACAAGGACGGCATCCAACTCGAGGGTCGCGGCGCCATCCTCACACAGCCAGGGCCAGACAAGATCAAGAAGAACGCCTGCACAGGCCTGACACAGGATCCGCAGAAGAACGAGCTTCAGGCCGGTATCTGTATCACTGGCCACAAGGTCCAGACTACCCAGTTCATTACTGAGCACAAGCGCGTCGAATCTGTAGGAAGGTTCGTCACGGGTGTTACTGTCACAGGCTTCACCGTCCAGGGCTTCTCTGGCATTAACATCGCTATCATTGGTGCCAGGAACACACGCATCTTCAAGAACAAGATGGTTGATGGCGGAGCTTACGGTGGTCTCACACTTGGTTCTATCAAGACCGTCTTCGATGACAACGTTGTCACGACAACTCAGGGAGGGTTCATCGCTATCTGCATGGACAACAAGTCTGACGTGTTTGCCAAGAAGAACGACATCTCAAAGCATGCTGTTGGTCTCTGCGTGCAGACCGACGGCGCAGTGATGGAGTACAATAAGCTTACTGATAACTGCTTCGGTATCTTTGTCGATCCCGGTGTCAAGAACGCAAAGATTGCTCACAACTACGTTGGTCCGACCCCTGCAATCTGTGATAAGAACGCAGGCGGCATTGTTCTCGGTAGCTCAATTGGTGTTCTTGTTCGAGACAACACTGTTGAGGGTCAGAAGGCTAGTGATGGATCTGGAGCAGGTATTCGTATCTACGATGATCCATGTGTCGCTACATCAACGATGCCTTTGTCCCTTCGTTGCGTCGTCCTCGGCAAGCCTATCAAGGCCAAGAACAACGTCGTCATTCGAAATACTCTGAAGAACAACGATAATGATATCCAGAACTTGAGCAAGGGCAGTGGAAATATTATCAAGTGCAATACTTGCAAGAATGAAGCGAACATCAAGGCCGGATTTTGCAACAGGTCCTAGGGTTTATTCGTTCTCGAAGTGCTTACTATGAAGCGTGTGGGTGTTTTGATTGTCAGATAATGCAGTATGGAAGTTGTGGAATCTCTATCAGTTTGTGTATAACCAGTAGCTGGATATCTCAACTTACTCTGCTTTTAGCTCGTCATAATAACATCAGGACCATAGCGATCCAGCCCTGTACTCATGCAATCTTAAAATTCGCTTTCCTTTCCGAATATGCGAGAACCATCGTCAAAAGGATCGTGACGCGTAAGCCATGGCATCATGATAACGGTGGGTCAACTGTCGTATGCCGAGACTACAGAGTCAGAATGCCAAGTACCAAGCATGCCAAGACACTCTCAAAATCGCCGATTGAAAAGAATCGAGACTCTTTTCTTGGGCCGATCTTCAGTGGAAATTAAGGGCTTGTGTAATCTTGTTCCCGGCCCTGGGCAAAAGCGTTTTTTTCTCTTCTCGGTTGTCAGATCCGTTCAGCCACAAACTGCGCCACGGTCAATTTGCTCCGGACAACCACCACGCTTGTTTCTTAGTACATAGAGTTCGTACGTTAAAGATAAGCTTGATGCAATTAAGGCTGGTATTTTAGTTTAAATCTTGTGCATGGGATTCTTACTCTTGAGCCATCTCCCATCCTGTACTGGTAGTCACATCTAGGCTCTATCCTGACGCAAGACTGTTGTTGTACACGGTGATCAAGCCCTACATTGTAGCATCTGTAATTTGCCTAAAGGATCAACCAACCCTACAGTCATGCGCTGTTCCGCTACTATGATGAGATAACCACTGAATCATTCACATCGCACAGGCTGGTCACAGCAGGTTTCATGGCATCTTGGCCCCGTCGATCAAGCCCAATTAGTTCCCGTGTCATTAGCAAAAAGATCAAGCCACACTTATTCCTCTTCTGTGGTCAGCCAAGACGCTTCCCTGCACCCAACCCCAATCTGATTGGTTACGGCACGAAACTGCCGTGTCCCACTCGGCTCATTGATGCCGTCCCAAGACTTCATTTCAAGGATCAAATACAATGACGTCGGAAGATTGTGGCTTTACGTAGCGATTGTTGTGTTGCTGTCACCTGTCATGTCACAATTTTGAGTTGAATGCCTGTTTAAGCTTGACTATTACTGTATTTTAGACGAAACGGGTTGTGACGTCAAGAGCGATGGTGTCGCGTTTCACTGATTTATAGAAGGGACGACTTCCAGCCTCAATTGACTTTTTGCTTCCATCAGGACAGGAACAGAACCAGCAAAGCTTCTTCTATCACCTTTTAATCTCAGGTGTAAAGCCACTTAGTTCGTGGTCGGCTTTTATTTCAGCCTTCAACACTTACACCATCATCAACATACACCAATATCGTTGAATACATTACCAACAACATGGGTATCTTCTCTCGCAAGGACAAGACTCCCCACGGGGATAGGCACGAGTCCAAGATGGGTCGTCGCCAGAAGGCTCACCACGATCCTCTTCCCATGTCTCGCAAGCCCTCTTTCGGACAGTGGATCAAGCATACATGGTTCGACATTGTCACCATGGCTGTCATGGGTGCTATTGGCCTCGGTGTAAGTCACATTGCCTTCCAATCCTTATCCAAAGTCTAACAATTTCCTAGGTCTACTTTGCTAAGCCTGCGCCTATGCGATCCTTCCCTGTTACCTTCGACGACGGCGAAATCGTCTGGCCCGAGTATGGATACCCCATGCGAGGCGAGATCATTCCCATCTGGGCTGCTGCCATGCTCGCTGCTCTGGTCCCCATCTTCATCTTTGCTTGCATGCAGGTCCGCATTCGCAGCTTCTGGGACTTCAACAACGCTACCATCGGTCTCCTCTACTCTCTTATCACCGCCGCTGTCTTCCAGGTCTTCATCAAGTGGCTCATCGGTGGATTCCGACCTCATTTCCTCGTTGTCTGCAAGCCTGATATGCAGCGTGCTCGTACCATGGGTGGATACAACAACAAGGGATATCTCGAGCTCTACTTCACCCCCGATATCTGCACTGGTGACAAGACTGAGATCAACGATGCTCTTGAGTCTATGCCCAGTGGACACACCACTGCTGCTTTCGCTGGCTTTGTCTACCTGTACCTGTACCTCAACGCCAAGCTCAAGGTCTTCTCCAACTACCACCCTTCCATGTGGAAGCTCGTCGCTACCTACGCTCCCATCCTCGGTGCTGTCCTGATCGGAGGTGCCCTTACCATCGACAAGTACCACCACTTCCACGACGTCCTCGCTGGTGCCATCATTGGTACCGTCTTCGCTTTCTCCGCCTACCGAATGACCTTTGCTTCCGTCTGGGACTTCCGCTTCAACCACATTCCCCTCAACCGCCACGCTCCCTTCCAGTACAACATGTCTGGTGCTGAGCTCGTCGACGCTGTCTTCACCCACAAGGCTGGCTGGGGTACCCTCGGTGGTAGCTCTCACGGTATGGGCCATGGAATGAAGGGTGACCACGCTGGGCACGGAATGCATGGTAACGGTATGCACGGCAACGGCATGCACGGTACCAGCGGCTTCAACGATGGTTCTGAGCACATGCACGGAGCTGGTTACAACAACGGCTCCATTCCCCGACGTCCTGTCGGAAATGATGTTGGACATGGTGCTCGCGGTGAGCAGATGGTTTAAACTAATGGTGTAATGTATTGTGGGATGTACTTTCAGGGTGCTGAGAGATAGTTGGAGAGTTGGTGGGAGGTTATGATACCTGTGTATTCTTAATTCTGTTCATAATGACTGTATGATACCTTACGGCTAAATCAACTTTTAAAACTCAAAAATTGTCCCATCTGCGTGTGAAATGATCTGATTGATTGAGAAAATTGAGCGACGGATCGACGTGGCCCCTTAGTTCTCAACAACAAAAAGTGGAAGGATCTATATCTCCCTGAGCCCAGATGGATGTCAGAAGAATCTTAGGCTACAGAAACAAAGCAACTTAATTACTAGCCTAGTCTTGCATAGGATGACTGAATCATTTCATCTCCTGTGCCTTTAGCGGCCCATTCTTCTGGTACTTTGACCGGCTCGTAACGGTGATGTAAATAGCGAACTGAGACGGATATAGCTCGGTCGTTTATCACGTGCATCGCAATACAATGTCAGCTGGCCCTTTCCCTAAGTCAGCCCATGCCTAGATAATCAGCTGGGGCCTTGCAAATATCCAATGCATTTGATCCTCTACAAATTCGCTGAGTCCATGGTGCATTTCTAGAGTGGGCAGCTGCTCCCCGCTACCTCATCAGCGCAAAATCACGATTGGTAATATATTGGGATGTAGAGTTCAGCAGCTTTAAGAAGAAACGCATCTGTTCAGATAATTCCAACCTTCGAATTCATGAACAGAGCCGGACTTGTAAATAGAGCTTTTTTTAGTTGTTTCTTGAGGCTGGGGACGATGATCGTCAGAGCCAATGGAAGATCAACAGCGGGCCGCCTTAAGCCTAGAATTGAACCAATCTGCGATGTAGACCAATGTCTTTGTATCGTGCAACTTTAAGCGACGGAACTTAAAGATAGCGGAGCCTTAATCCGGTGGCCTCGGTGTTGCGCAAATGCGGAGAGAGGAAGGGAGAGTTTTGTTGAGGTTCAATGCTGTAGCGATGACGGCATGATGATGTCAGCCAGGAACAGCTCAAGTCAACAACGTCACCATAAAGCTAAGCTCTCCAACATCAAAACAAAGGGACCTCTTATTTCCAGCTTCTACAAACCAAAACGAACATCTGGAAGACGACTTAATGTACGAGACTAACTGAATTGCCCTCCACACGACTGCATTGCTGACAGCGCGAAACAGAAACAATCTCAACACCACCCTTCAAATCAGACAAAATGGTGCACAACATCCGAACGTAAGCTCCCCCGCGACATCCATCAATTATCACCATTTACTAACAGCAAATAGCAAGGACGAGTTCCACGAGACTGTCAAGACGTACCCCGTCGTCGTCGTAGACTTCTACTCCACCCACGCCGCCGAATCCAAGGCCATTGCACCCACATTCGCCCAGTAAGCGCACTCCATCCGATTTTCCAATACATCCATCCACTGACCGACTAATTCTAGCTGCAACGAACTGGACCGATTCAAGGACTTCCGATTCTGCAAAGTCGATATCGAGGATCTCAAGGGCCTAGCGGAGGAGGTTGGCGTCTCGCAGCCTGCTACTTTCCATATGTACAAGAACGGCGAGAAGATTAACACACTGCAGAGCGCTGAGGTGGAGGATCTTATGCAGTTCCTAGAAACTGGCCTATAGAGGATCTTGGGTTAGTTAATGAGTAATGTCATGAATTAATTATTCTAGAAGGATTGTCACCTGATGCTTAGGCTACCATAATAAAGTAGCCTGAATGCTTGTCTAAGATGACTTAATGACTGGATTGTTTCTTCTTTTATGCTCGCCGAAGCCGATGTTTCTGAACCTGGAGGGCATGGTAACTGAGAGAAAGAGCCAGCTAATGTCTTGTTGCGATTAATTGCGATCCACGTGATGACTGTAGGCGCTACATCCGTCTCAGTTCGCTATCTACAGCACCGTTAAGGTCTCTGAAAAACATCGCACTTCAAGCCAATCTGTTCAGAACATTCAGAATTCAATTCGTAGAATTTTTATTATTTGTATTTATTTAGTTTGGCGACACACACTCTGCTTGCTCTTTAGTTGGAAGACACCTCTACATAAGGTAGCGTCCCACCAGGCATCATCATGACCCATACTGAACAAACGGCACCGTGCTGTGTTAAGACTAGATGTGCAAGAAATTCTGTACAAACTCACAAAGTTTGAAGTACAAACTCCAAGCATGAGTCCCTATGTTCACTGTGAATGTCTGAGGCCAGTGACTGACAACTCCTTGTGCCAGGCTTTGCCAATCACGAGTGCAGAAACAAGCATGTCAAGCGAAGAGATTCTTTTAGAATTCAGGCTTTCTACAGAAGTCGATCGCTTATCTTCTGTCGTGACACCAGTGAGTTGAGCTGGCTCTACGGTATACGATACACATGTCAGATCGGAGATGACAGTTGTCGTGCAGGTAGTACAACAGTGAATCATCTGACCGGAAGACTTATCAAAACCAATGACAGTGACACATGAGTGCATTAGCTGGTGTTGACCGCTCAACGGATGTAGGCTTCTGCATTTGAGACAATTGTCACGATCATCAACGCCAGAGACAAACTTACAAGCTGAGTAATCGCATGAGGAAAATCAAGGGTCCATCAATTGCAACACGCTGATTAGTTCCGTTGATCCGCTCGCCTCATTAATTGCCAAGGTGGGACTCTCACCCCGCTTGCTCGATATAAAGCTGTGCCTCTACCCCTCCATTCAGCTGTTGCTCAAAAATCACAGTACGCACTCAAATCACCCCATTTCCCACCTTCAAAATGGCTCAAGTTCTGGTTGTCTACCCTTCGGGTCCCTCGTTTGACATGGACTACTACCTCAAGACGCACATGCCTCTTGTCGCATCGTAAGTCACTAACAATAAGCCTGGTACGATTGCTGAATGTCCTACAGAAAGTGGGGTCCTTTGGGTCTCAAGAACTACAAGATCTTGAACTTCCAGGAGGGTCAGGCTTATCAGGTTCAGGCTACTCTTGAGTGGGACAGCGTTGAGGCTTTTGATAAGGCTGCTGCCAACGAGGTTGCTAAGGAGATCTTCGGGGATATCAAGAACTTTTACAATGGAGAGCCGATGCTTCTTAAGGGTCCTGTTGTAGCCCATGAGAATGTCTCCTCTTCGTAAGAATACACACTAATTATATGATACAAACAACCGCATCTGACTTTGAGATAGCCATTCCAAGCTTTGAGGATGGATGTTGAGTGATTTGGATACTTTCAACAAGTGTTAGTCATCTTTGCCACCCAAGATAGGATCAAGCATTGAGTTTTCCAGGTGCAGACATGAGCCGAATGTCTGGTGACTGCTGAAACCATGTGAAGAAGAAGAACGTCCCAGCTATCAGACTCTGGAACATCGTTCAAATGAAGCTGTACCGCTTAGTGTATACGGCTTATTAGACGCTAGCGGCACGATTGGATACTACGATTTCTCGCAAAGAAGCGGTTTCAAGATTTTTCGAAGCGTGACTGCGGCTGCTTTCTCTGTGACTGTTGAACATATCGTGATTGTCCTCGTCTCACACGTTCCACTGGGGCGTAGAGTGATACGATCATTTGGTGACACGTTTAATACGGCCCGATAAGCTCGGATGTTTCAGTTACCGACATATTAGCCTAGATTAATGTCTTGATATCTGTTCTAGAAACGAAAAGGAACATGGTCTCTATAAAATCATGATCTTGGAAGAACACCGGGTACGAGGAAAGCTGATACAGACCATTGTCCGACAATCCATTCGCTCATAAGATATTAAACAAGACTTTTAATTATCTGCCTTTCGCTAAGGGCGTTCCAGATTTCCGCAGGTGATTTTAATGAGCCATGAGACTCAATTGGAAGAATATGGAAGAAATACCACCATGATATGACATCAATGGGGAGACTTGATCCTTATTGCTGCTTATCGCCTCTTATCGGGCCGTTGAGACCCAGGATCTAACCCATGTTAGGTAAAGCGAACCACCCGATTGCGTCAATTTGTGTGACGCAACTTCCGATAACAAACCTACCTACAATTCTCCATTCCAACTTGGCAGTCTCTTCAACATCACCATCAAAAATTCACACACCAAAAATGTCGAAACCAGAACTCGAATTGACTCAATTCCTCAAGACTGTCCTCCCTCAAGGAGACAGATCTTCACTCCGCGAATCCGTCATTCCACAACTTCTTGACGCCGTTTCTGCCATCGGCGAAGAGCTCAGAAGATCATATGATGTCTCTATCGTGGGCACCGAAAATGCCTTTGGCGATGAGCAGTTGAACGTTGATGTTGCGGCGGAGAACATTATTCGGGACAGATGTGCTAAGGCGTCTGCGATTAAGACTGCTAGCAGTGAGGAGGATCCTGTTGAGAAGCCTGCTCGTGAAGGAGAGACGGTGCAACCTGTTAGTGATGAGGAGCAGTACACTATTGGATTCGATCCTCTTGATGGTAGCTCTATCATTGGACCTAACTGGTCTGTTGGAACTATTATTGGAATTTGGGACGGTGTTACTGCTATTGAGCAACCGCCAGAGAAGCAGATCGGATCTATCCTGGGAGTCTTTGGTCCGCGAACCCTCGCCGTCGTCGCTCTTCGCGTCCCTGGCTCAGACCCCGTGTGCTTCGAAGTCAGCCTCAACAACTCTCAAAAGTTCATCGTGGCCCGTCCCGAACTTCGTTTCGCCGAACCTCCTTTCAAAACACGTTACTTCGCCCCTGCCAACCTACGCGCTGCCGCCGAGAACGACAAGTACATGAGCTTGGTGTCCAAGTTCATCACCGATAAGTACACACTACGATACTCTGGCGGTCTTATTCCCGACGTCTATCATGCTCTTGTTAAGGGTCATGGCGTCTACATTTCACCTGTGACGTCCGTGAGCAAGGCCAAGCTGCGAAAGTATTACGAGCTGTTGCCCGTGGCGCTTGTTATTGAGTGTGCTGGAGGACAGGCTATTGATCCCGCCACTGGATCAAGGATATTTGATATTAGTTTGAAGGGCTGTGATGATAGGGCTGGTTTGGTATGTGGAACTTCAGAGGAAGTGGAGGAAGTTAAGAAGGCATTGTTGGATTAAGCAAATAGTAAACATAAAAGCGTGTTTTGTAATAGCCTAACTGAGTACAATATGTTCGTGGTGAAATCCGTACCCGTCTCAGACCTTCTCACCGGCAAGATGAGGGAAGTTAGGAGACGCGACCGTCACACCATTCGCATTCTCCTTCATCGGCTTCCAAACTGCAAAATACACACAAGTCGAGTCCATAAGAACTTCCGCCTCAAGAGCATCAGGAAAAACATCCGCCACAGACCTCTCCGCAGCAACATCTTCAACCTCCTGGAGAAGAGCTTCATCTCCGCTCTCCTCTGGCTTAGGGAACGACATTTGCACACCTATCATCTTATCCTCAGGTCGATGCAGCAGCCAGAATGATCCAGCTCCCCTCTTCTCAGCTGCATCCTTCAGAACCGGATACAGCTGTGTCAGGATATCTCCAACGCCTACATGATGATAAGACCAGCGCTGCCAGCGACCTATGGCATGATCCTTTACAGGTGTGAAGTTATGAGCACCGATGACTTTCCAAGTCCATGAGTTGACGGATGTGAACAAAGGTTGTTTCCAATACGTGGTTTCCGGATCGCCAACTTTGAAATCGTTTGTAGTCCAATCTTCAAACTTCTTGGCGTTCTCCATAGTATCGAAAAGATAAGATCCGCCGGTGAGCATGTTGCCGTTGATCGGATGGTACTTTGTAGGCAAATACTTGATATACATGCCTGGGCGCTTGCCCATTACTTGGGAGCCCTGATACTGGCTTTGCCAAACATCTTGGAGTCCGACACGAGCGGTTATCAGGATCTCGGCGACGAAAGCTGCTTCGGCTTTGATTTGGCCTGCTTCGTAGCTGAGAACTTGGTTGTTCTTCTCGTTGGCTGTTGGTGTCAGCTATCAAGTCAGATGAGGGGTAAATGCCAACTCACCCATCGTGGTTTGTTTTGCTTTGTTTCTCACCAGATTTCTCGACAAAGCGTTTAAAGATTGAGAAATTGCCAAGAGCTTCAGGTCGCTCTTATACTAATCATTCAGTACTTATCGGTCTATTGTACATTCAATCACGATGACGTTGCGATGCTTTGAAAGCTGAAGAAAGTTGCCGGCCCGCTACTCAGCTGACGCTTCTTACCTAAGACGGCACCATGTCATGATCAATAATGGCCCGTCAGAACGCGGAGTTTGAGGCGCTTTTCTCACGTGAGACTTGATTATCCTCATGAGCTATTCGACGCAAAAGCATTCACGGCCATTAATTTAGATAGCGCTACCATAAAATCGACAACTAAGCTTCGATTGGGCGGTGTACGATACGAGTATTGAACACAAAGGAGGTCACGGATCCGATCATTCCGTGATAATATGGCATCAAAATTGTCCGTCAGCGGTACTTGGTGTATACGAGGAAGAAGATGGTGATGACTTACACCGCTTCGGCAGATTGTAGTCCGAGTGTCCAGCCAGGCCTCCCACAATTTAACATCGTACTGTCCCCCAATCTCAATCAATAAATACCCCCAAAGCCACCCCGAATGTAACAGTTCGAGGGTTGACCATTGGAAGCACGGTTCCCAAAGACATGTTATCGGGCGGCTATTGGTGGAAACAGTATATTCCCTGCGGATGGAGTGCTCCCTGTCCAATTTAGGAAATTAACCATGTTTCAAAACATCATATAAGAGGCTGCGAAGAGACGATGAATTATCGTGTGATACCCCAGCGAATAGTCAATTCTGAAATCATGCTTCTAATTAAGCTTACTCCGACTCTCCTCGCCTTCGTGGCTGGTGTCAGTGCCAAGGACATTTTTGTCTCGCCGACAGGTACCGGTTCTGGTACCCTTACGGCGCCTTATGGCTCTATCCAATCTGCTGTTGATGCTGCCAAAGCTGGCGACATTATCTACCTTCGAAAAGGCACATATGCTCCGTCCAAGAACATTCAAGTCAAGACAAGCGGCACCAAAGGAAGCCCCATCACCGTGAAGCCTTACGAGGCCGAGAAGGTCATTATCGATGGCGAGAACATGCCTGGGTAAGTTGTGCCTCAAAATTCAAAGAGTAAAGTCTAACATGCAACAGAACCCCCAAGGCCCTTGGCGAGTCACTCCCCAATGCTGAGCGAGGTGTATTCCACATCCAGAACGCAGAGTACTGGTCTTTCTACAATCTCGAGTAAGCCCATCCACACACCTTTCCAAGCTTATCTTCTCACGTTCCATAGAATCATCAACGGCCCGTACGGCATCTACGCCCGTGACGCCTCAAACAACTACTACGAAGGCCTGTCAACCCACGACAACTACGAGACCGGCTTCCAGCTCGAAGGCGCATCATCTAACAACGTTGTCGTCAACTTGGACTCTTACCGCAATCGCGATCCTCGCAAGAATGGCGAGAGCGCCGATGGCTTCGCTTGCAAGGAGGGTTCAGGCACTGGCAACGTGCTCCGCAACGCGCGTCTGTGGGATAACGTCGATGATGGCCTTGATCTGTACATGTTCGGCTCACCTGTCACGCTCGAGGAGGTGTATGCCTGGGGCAACGGTTTTAACCGCTGGGACTTTACTGAGTTTGAAGGTGACGGTAACGGTTTCAAGCTGGGCATTACCAACAACCCTCCCGCGAACCACATCGTCAAGAATTGCATTGCCTTCCAGAATGCTCAGAAGGGTTTCATTGACAACGGTAACCCAGGCTCTTTGACCTTTGAGCGCAACACTGCTTGGAAGAATGGCAACGTTGGCTTTCACATGCGCAGCTCTTCGTCCAAGATGACCAAGAACATTGCGGTGAACAACACGGGCAAGCAGGTTGATCTCATCAGCAAGGTTTCCGCCTCTGGAAACTCTTGGGACAGCAAGGATACTTGGAATGATGCTGCTTTCAAGAGCACTGATGCTTCGACGCTGAAGGGAGCTCGTGGATCGGATGGACGTGTTAAGGCTAGTGATTTCTTGGTTCCTGCTTCTGGTGCTGCCATTGGCGCTACCACCAAGGCGAAGGTCTAAGAAGCGAGAAACCCAACTGTCGCTTCGATGTGACATAGTAATTGCAAATTCAATATCACCCTAAATGAGGCATCAGTCGTTATCTCATTGCAGGCTCACTACTCATGCACTTGTAATCAACAGCTAAACAATGAATTGACTCCTTCATATGCTTCACTAAAACAACCGCATCCGTCTCACTCATTCCATCATGTTACAACTCATTCATATGCATGCATCCTGTTTTTACAGTACCGCTTGGCTTCCAATTACTTGTCTCCATCATTCTTGCTCTGATTGGGTACGTCCCCTAAATCGCGCACGTTAGCGATGCTCTGCTCCACACATAGTATTCAAATACTTACAGGATCTCGTCAAAGTAAGGGTGGTTGAGAGCTGCCTTGGCTGAAATACGAGTCACGGGATCGCAAATCAACATGTAATCCAGTAGCTCGAGACCTTGCTCGTCCAGATTCGGGCACAAGGGAGTGGAAAAGTCTCGCTGCCACTTAGGGAAGGAGGGCTTGAAGTCAGGGTACGTGGTGACACCGGGCCAGGCGTCTTCGTCAGGTGTTCCAAGGGTTCTGGGTGAGTCAGTACAGGTGTTGTCGTGGCAAAGGAAGAAGCACATACCGGAAGATCTTGAAAATCTCGTCAATCTCGGAATCACCAGGGAAAAGGGGTTTTCGGGAACACATCTCAGCAAAGATGGTACCGACAGACCACATGTCAACGCCAGTGGAGTATTGTCTTCCACCAAGCAAGACCTCTGGAGCACGGTACCAAAGGGTGACGACCTCATGGGTATAGCTTCTCAAAGGAACGCCGAAGGCTCTAGCCAGACCGAAATCAGCCAACTTGAGGTTTCCATCCTTGTCAATCAGCAAGTTCTGGGGCTTCAAGTCACGATGCAATATACGGCGCGAGTGACAATACTTGATACCCTCGCAAAGATGCAGCATGAACTTTTGGACCACCTTTTCGTTCATTCCCAAGTTGCGTACGGTAGTGGCGGTTCCAGTGGGAAGGGGCTTCCCGCGTCCTCCGTCAGTAACGGGAAGGGAGTCCATGTACTTTTTGAGATCCAGGTCGAGGAATTCCATGACGAGGTAGAGCTTGTGGCCGTCTGCGTGAACAATATTAAGCAGACTGACTACATTTGGGTGGTTGAGCTCTCTCAGGACGGAAATCTCGCGGATGGCGGTGCTGGGGACGCCCTCGTCTTCGGTCTCGAGACGAATCTTTTTGAGGGCGACGATGCGACCGTTGTGACCGAGATCACGGGCTTTGTAGACGACACCATAAGTACCTGACAACTGTTAGTGGCGTACATCAAGGGAGAGATGAGGGAGTTAAACCTTCTCCGACTTTTTCTATTCTCTGATAGTTATCCATGTTGGGCTTGATTGGGTTTGGGTGGAGACAAAAATAAGGTGAGATGAGGCGGAGTGAATGAGGCTCAACCTCGACGTGGGAAAGGGAGGAATAAAGTTTGAGCGTTCCTGGGAGATAATCGGTGATCAAGAAATACAGTGGTATTCTGTGTCTTGTGTGATAGATGTTGATAGTGATATCGTGGGTTATGTCGGTGTTGTTGTCTCTTCTCTTGCCTCCTTCTCCTTGTTTGTTCTGTTTGTTTCGTGGCCCGTTGCATGAAAAATCGGGATGCATTGACGGATCATTTCTCTCCCGGCACGCGACGCGTCCTTTCCCTTAGTCTAGTCCAGTCCAGTTGCTGTTGCTGTTGCGGGGACAACCCACTAAAACAACCGCCTGTAACTGCCTTGTCGCGCCACTACACAACGGGCAAGTACGCGATAACTCAGCTGTTGAACATTGAAGGATGCATTGAAGTTTTAATGACGGACTGAATGGTTATTTTTGGTATTTAACTCAATTTAATCCAATGCTTCTTTATCGATGTTTGTTTACTCTACTGTTTTGTTTTGACCTAAACTAAAGGCTTGGCCCATGCTTCTCCATGCTGACTTGTCGCTTTATGAGTGGCGATGAGCGATATCTCACTCAGGCGCTTAAGAACAATCACTCACTGATTGAGGCTCACTCAATCTCATAGCCACAGCATCGACAGGATTAAACTGACTTCATTCAATTGTTCAACTCACTGAAATACATCTACATCTTATAAGCTTATTTCAATCGACCTCTAAACTTACTCTCGCTCAGAATTTATCCATACGACCATGCTGGGCTCATTTGGTTATGGCCCTTACGAGTCGCGTCTTTAGCCATGAGAGCTATTTCACTTTGTGTTGATAAGTTGTCAAACAACTCACAATCCAGGTAGTGATGCTCGCACAGAATTATCAGTTCGCAAACATAGCCCTCATCTCTACCATGTCAATTGCGAAAAGCAATTAGCTCTCCTACACGGGTTCCCCTTCTCCTAGCGCTGCTATACCCCGGACCGCACCAAATTACAGCTGAGGGAACCCCCAGCAATCCGTTGCTTTAACCCCCAGAATCCCGGCTCAGGCTGCTCAGCCGCTGAGCTATCCAGCACTACAGGCAATAGTACAGCTGTAGCGCAACATGGGTATCGTTGGTTGAACTCTCTCCTTTCAGATGCAGTATCAATTAATTGTTTGAGCGATAAATAGAATCTCCTTCTTCATTCCTATTCCACGTAATCGCTTCTTATCCACTTTCTCTTGTCTGTAGTTCTTGTGCCAAGCACTGTCCACTCGCTCCTACCATGGCTCTTCAACGTCTCGCAGCCATCTTGGCTGTCGCTGCCTTGGGTGTTACTGTCAACTCTAGTCCATGCAAACCTCAGTCTTCCGTCGCCTTATCTTCAACTGTCAGCCTGGGCTCTACCACGGCACTCCAGGAGTCTACTTCTTCCACGATTACCGCCGATGTCACTGATACCATCACCGAGACCGCGGCATCTACTGGTACTACTGATGTCGTTGAAACCACCATCACTGAGACTGCGACTGATACCGCGACTACTGATGCTACGGCCACTGTCGAGCCAACCACCACCACCGACGATGTCACAACCTTCCTGACCAGCGCTGCCGCTACTGAGGAGCCCACCTCTGCTGAGCCTACTACTACAACCGCCGCTGTACAGCCACCTGTTTGTGTAGAAACCCAGGTTCTCGCCAACCCTAGCTTCGATGACAACAGCAACGCCTCGCCTTGGATGCTCGGCGATGGTGTCACTGTTTCTCAAATAAACCCTCGTTCAGCTCCAAACTTCATGTAAAGCCCTCCGTCCCTACCAATGACACTAGGATCACTAACCATACTCTGCAGATACAACACTGTCATTCAAGCTAGAAAGACCACCACCATCTCCCAAACTTTCAACGGCGTTACCGGGTTCACCTACCGCCTCGAATACTATTTCAACTTACAGACAGCCATCAACGGACGTGGTTTTAGCTGTTCTGTTAAACCCAGCATCAATGATCGACAACTTCCTAACCTCCAAACTTTGACTGACAGCGGTCCATATGGCTTCAGATACTACCAAACATACTTTGATTTGGAGAATGATGGTCCAGCGACGCTTGCTATCACCGTTGAATGCAGTGGCAGCTTCAACACAATCATTATTGGGTTGGATGATGTGGCTCTTACAAAGGTATGCTTCCGCGCTGAATGAACGGCATCTTAGGCCTTTTGTAACTGTGCTGCCCTGAGTAGAAGTTTGCGAACGTCCTCTGTGGATCTGTTATCGCCAAAGGTTAAATAGATATTTATGCTGCCTGTCACCGTCATTTATGAGTTGCGCAGACTGTTGAATATTCATAATCTCATTCTTGTACATAATTAAAGCTCGCAAAAGGACCTCCGCCGTTGATCTCAACATATTTCATGATGAACTAAGGCAATAAATTTTGAAATTAGATGGTTCGTACGCAGTTGCGTGATCAAAAGTGACTACCCCTTTGATGACATCTGCAGATGTGTCACCTAGGAACCCCCAGCCTTCCGCCAATGAGTAAGTAAATGCGCCACGTAATTCGCCCGTTCCTGATAAGTTTTAAAGCGGTGACAATTACAGGCCTTGCAGAAAGGACACCAGTACCCTCCACTGAACCCTTTGTCGTCAACCAATTGGAAATTTTCCTCAATTCCAAGACCCGGCCTGAGTGCATCACCCGCCGCCTGCAGTAACTCGGCCAGATATCGTGTAAGACCTGGAGGACATCTCGACGAGCGGGATATTGGGCTAAAGTATCGAGGTTTTTCGAGGGCGTTTACTACGTGGAAGCAGGAATGGTCGGGTGGGAGGTCGCCTCTTTCGTCGTAGATGAATTCGTCGAACGTTTCTGCAGGGGGGCGGTCGGGTCTAGCCCAGTCCTCGTCGCTGCGACCTCGATCATTCTGAGCTATGGATGAACCACGTTGAGAAATCGCAGCTGAAGCGGACCGCCTTTGGAGCTGGAAACTTGGCGAAGGCACTTGACTCTCGGTCTGTGTCGATTGCGGGGTTTGTTCGCATTGAAGCGTCTGCTTCTCAAAGAACTTAAAGAGTGGCGATTGCGAGGCATGGAGGTCGTCGGTTATATTTACAGAAGGCGAGGCCGACGGTGTCGGATGCTGTTGAGCTGAGCTAGACCTAGAGTGCGCAGCTGGCCGAGGTGATAGAGAAGCCATTGTCATCGTCTGAGTGAGTCCGGACAAGTGGCTCGGATCGCAGCGACGCTTCAACTTACTGCATTTCTCGCAAGCCTTTTTTTGTCGCGTCCCAGACCCAGGAAACATCGCGCTAACAGCTTGAACAGCTGTCTCCTGAAGCGTAGATGGTGATCTCTCGCGCTGGGCGAGTTGTGCACTGCCGCTAGGTTCGGAAGAAGGTTCTGGTGAAAGGATATCATGAATTCGGAAACGAGAAGTATCTCGCCGTGAGGGTTCTGCTCTCGCGGCTGGATCTGGTTGGTAAATTGATAATTGTTGTTGAGCTTGTGCGGAAGACACCGATTCGGATCGCCCATGATGTGATGGTGAAGGGTCGTTCAGTAGCTGATGAACTGATGAGCGAGTTCGCTGGGGTGGCTCATGTGATGGCTCTTGCCAAGCTTGTGAAGGAGACGCCGAATGTGCTTGCGACGCGGCCGTCGAAGTATGACGAAAGGTCCCTAAAGGAGGATATGAGGCACGGTCTGGTGTCTCGAAGGGAAATATGTGCGAAAGGGGTCTCGGAGCGGTGCTAGGGCGTTCTGTCTTTGCAGCTGGTATATCATTCTCACCCTCTGAGTCGGAGAGTATTACGACGGCGTTCTCTTCATTAGTTGGCGGTCTCGTCTCTCTCTGCTCTTTACGAGGTGTATCCCGGACGTGTTCGTTGATGAGATCAAAATTCACTTGTTTGTCGACGATGGGCTCATCCAAGGCAGATGCCTCAGTAAGCGGTTCATCAAAGGGAGAGGCTGCTGGCCGAACATTAGATGACGATGGTCGAGGCGGTTCTGCATAGACTTACTTGCCGGTATGGCTGCCGGTTCTGAAGGTCTTTCAGGCTCTGGGGATTCTATCTTTCATTTAGTGACGTCCTGGTAAGAACGATGGCAGCATGTACTTACCATCTGCTGGTCTGTCTTCTTCCCTTTGATCCGGCCTGTTCTTTTGACTCCGTCGTCTCGCTGTATCAGTTAGTTACCGCCACTACTCTTAGGGTCCAGAGTATCCTTACTGTTCGAAGGCTCTTCTGTTAGCACATCGGCCATGTCAAGATCTTCCTCTTCCTCCGCATCAACGGTAGCGTCAAGGTCTTCGGAGTCGCTATCGGATTCGCTGGATTCAGCAAAATCGTCATCAGATCCAGCCACTTGGATTTCACCTCCCACTGATTCAGATCCGGCGCGTTCTGCCTCTGGCTCTTGCGTGTCCTCTGTGAGGCCCCTCGATTGAAGGTACTGGCGGACCGTTTTCATATACGGCACTAACTGATGCTCATCCCGAAACTCACGCAAGTCTCTTCCTGCACACCACATGATCGCACTCTTGCTGGGAAAGTAACCACCGTCAAAGTACAGGACAGGGAACATACGCTCCCTCTCCAGCGCTTCGCCATCTCTGTATCCTTTCGCCCATGTGTATTTCTTTTTTCGATTCTTGGTCCAACAGGGGTTTTTTGGCAAGCCACACGAGTCGATGGACCCTTCGAAACCTACGCTGGAGAAATCGCCCATGGGGAGCACGACAACGGCGAGGAATGACTTGGTACCCTCCCAGTAGGTTGCATAAACCTTTCCAGGAACTGGTTTTAGGACGCCTTGGAATTCCCCATCCTCTCCTGATTGCACGGCGTGTCTCTGGCTGCGTCGTCGCGACACCCTCGTTGAAGGGTCTGCAGACTTGTTTCCTCCTTTTCGTGAAAGCTCCGTTGTCGTGTTGCTTGATGGTCCTCCTGCAGGCGTTTCCGTAGGTTCGCTCGGCTGTCTCGGAGCAGGCGGTGCTTGTCGAGGACTTTCATTTGTTTGTTTTGCGGTCTCAGCTCTGCCCCTCAGCCGTTTGCTTCTCGTGGGAGGCGGGGATGCATTTGAAGCCCTCCGTTTGTTTCGCGGGGGCTCTTTCCGTTTTGATGAGCTAGTTACTCGTGAACTCGATATGCGGGCCATAGATGAACGAGTCTGGCGTACAGGAGTCTCAAGCGACTCGATACTATTGCCGGCGATACGGCTTGATACTCGTCGTGTGCTCGTTGGTACTATAGGCTCGTCGTCGCTGTCAGAAGAGATGCCAGAAGAACTGGCCTCGTCGTCATTCTCCGCCGGCGCATCGTTCATCGTCTCATCAGGATTCGCCTCGGGATTTGTGGTGTCTCCGTGATTGACTGCGACATCTTCCGCAGTGTGGTTTGTATCGTAATCCGCGCCGTCTCCTGCCATGTCATCCTCTTCATCATCGAATGTCGGACCTTGTTCCGGTTCGATCTCTGCCAGAGGTGAGGGCTCGGGTACTGGATTGTCAAGAGGATTCCTTTCAACAGATTCGTCCATGGTAGTTTCGTGCTGATCAGGCTGAGGGTCATCTGACTCATTTCCAGCGGGTGTCTCCCTGATTGTGTCGCTGTCGTGTTCCCTGTGCTCTGTTTGAATCACATTGGGCTGAGGGTTAGTCAATGTCACCTCAACTATTTCGATGTCGTCCTCGCTCTGCTCTGTTTGAGTCCCCTCAGGCTGCGGTTCAGTCGATACGTTTCCGGCAGTTGTTACTTCAACTATTTCGATGTCGTTTTCGCTCTGCTCTCTTTGAATTCCAGCGCGGCTATCATGTTCCCGTTCCTCTGTCTGGGTCCCAGCTCCTATGCCAGTGGATGGGGTCGGTAGGGATAGGACCAACGCAAGCTGATGACGAAACTGATCCATGGCCACCCTGAGTTCCGCCTCCCACTTTTTGTTCCGTGTGACGCAATTTTCCTTGAAATCTCTATCCAAATCTGTGATCTTTCCACCTAGCTCAAGCATAGTCTCCTGTTGGGACAACTCTTGGAGCTCGGTTTTTGCATCTTTGAAAAGAGCGGCTGCCTTGGCGAATTCCTTCCGCAAGCTAATCCGCTCCTCCTCGTATTCGACGCTGGGGGGCTTAATGCTTTTCAAGAGAGTTCCATAATTGGTAACAATGGACTCTACCAAGTCGAATTGGTCGAAAATATCCTGAGCCGTTGGGGGATCCATTTTGGCGGAGCGTTTGTCGTCTTCTTTTTCAATTGAAGGTGAACTGGGTTGCTCTGCTCTGCTAGCGCGTCGTCATAATTTAGGACGCGTCGAAGGGAGTCGCGACGCGGGCGTTTATGGTCGCTCCTCAATCTCGCCAATCACTTGATTAGGCGAGATATGTAGCGACAGGAACAATCGAAGTGTGGTTGACGATTAGATAGGAATGTTTTGACGTTTGTGAATGAGCTGAGTCTGCAAATGCAGAGTTTACGCCCAAAACGAAATGGAAACTGGAACTGTTATGGCATCAGCTTAGTTTTGAGTTAAGGGGTAGGGGAGGGGGCTCTTAGTGCCAATCAACGACCCACCCAGCCTGCTGAAGTCTAGTATCCTATCTTGTGATTGGACTATCGCGATCGTCAAATACGGGACAGTTGGTACTCCCTTGTTTTCATCTGCGTCTTCATCATCCAGAAATTGCTTTTTTACTTCTTCAACCAAAAGATAAGATAGCGTTGAACACATCAGATGACAAGATTCACTGCCAATTTTCACAAACCAGCCAAACTAAGCTGTTACATTGCGGCACGACTCTTGCTTGATACCCAAATCGACGCGTCACTTTTTTTTTTTGCTTTTGTTCCTTCCTTCCATTCCTGCACTGACGTAGCAAATGATCAATCAGATCTCACGATTTGAAGTCCCACCTAAGCAATTGGCCGTTTTTTATCCGCCCAGGGAATCGGGTTGTCACAACAAACAACGAAGATTATCGACGAAGAAACAACAGGCCAAGCCGCTACCTTGGAGAGTGGCAGAGTGGGTCAATTGATCATACTGGGCTATTTCTATTCCTTTACGGTGAAATCAACCACAGATGGTCATAGCTTCCATTCCACTGCTACTTCCATGCTCTCGTCGGTCGGCATTCGGCATCACCGCACCACTTGCCGTAAGATAATTACCCTACAGTCAATATCATTTTTCTTGAGAGCTAGGAAAACTTTAGCATCAAGGCTTTTCTGGCCTTCGTATTGTAATAAGATATCAGACGATTGTATTGAAGGTGCAAACTAAATTTTCCTTGACCTATGGTATGGACTTTTGGACCGTAGATGCGTCCTGGGGTGATGGTCACGCTTCTCTGCTTAGGAAGCTGTTCTAATTGAATATCATCACCCAGAACCTAATGGCTTACCGGTCGCAAACCGCCATTTGTGCTTACTTAGCATCAAGTGAGTATACTCCTCTTCCCCCCGTAGCAACCAATACTTTTAAACGGGAAGGAGGAAAGTAAGAATAAAATGCAGAGAACAGAGCTCTATTAAGCTTGAAAGAATGGAACCTAGTACATTGCTGTGGTGGTTTATTCACTTAACAGCAAAGAAATGGATGCTGGAAAATATTAACTCCGGGCAACCAGAAGTGAGAATATTGATAGGTTACAATCAGCGACTTTGTGCTGTCAGCAGCAGTCGTAATTAGGTGAAATTGGGCTCTTGAAATTGAAATTCGCGCCTGACATTCCTTAACGCGTCTGGCCAAGGGACTTTCGGATATCAATTTCTACTGTCGGCCCCGAAATCATTGTTCACGAGATTCAGAAGCATACTAACGATCATCATCTAAATTATCAAATCATCGACCTCAATGCGAAACCCTCTGACGGCTTCTTCCGAGATGCCAAGCACTGCCACAATTGTTTCCAACCTCACGACAGCTTCGATCCTCTGTTTCACTATCGCTCATAAACAATCCTACGATACCTGTTCGCGATGGAGCTTGGACATCTATCGGGCTGGTGTCCAGATCCTCCAGCAGCTAGAGGTGGGCACTGACCACACAGGCTGTGCAAAGCACGGGTGGTAGGATGCAAGATCTCCACTGGAAGGAACACCAGATGATATTGCAGTTGAGAGATGGAGATATTATACGAGTATGTTCAAAGATGAAAAATGTATATAAAATATCGAAGAAGACGCCCAATACTTTCCAATCTTCATCAGCTCAACAGTCCATCATTCACTTCACACTCATTACGCTTTCAACTCCAACTACTTCACTCCTTCAAATTTTCTATCAACAAATCTATCGCAACAATGGTTTCTTTCAAGTCCGTCCTTCTCTTCACCGGCCTCGCCATGGCCGCTCCCACCCCCGAGACTGAAAAGTCTCTCACCAAGCGCTTCAACGGTGGCTGGTGCGGTGTTCACATCCACCTCTTCCAGGGCGAGAACGCCAAGGGCAGTCATGAGATGAACGTCTTCGTCTACGACGGCAAGCAGCAGATGGTTTGGTCTCAGGAGAGCATTTGGGGTGATGGTCTCCTCATGGCCAAGAGCGAGGGTCTTCCTGCTGAACTCAACATCAACACATTCGGTAGCAACGCGCTGGTAAGCTAATCTCAACACGCTATCTTGTGGGAATTTGACTAATATTTGAGTAAAGGCTACTTTCACCTACGGCGATGACCAGGCCTGGGACTCTAAGGAGCAGCCTCGTTGCTCTGTTGGAGCTTGGGATGGTCCTGGCTTCCTTTCTACTACTCAGACTCTTGAGATGGACTGTGGTTTCTCTTGCTAAGCTGGTCTTGCAAGTGAGCATCAAAGGATGATGATAGTCGGCGTTTTGATAATAGCCCAAGCGATAGTCTTCTAGTTCAATCAAATAAAAGATACTTTTCTTTTAAAAGCAATGGCACCTTTGGTAGCACGTGATGTTTCTGTTCATTCTGTGATACGATTCCCCAGGGTAAACGCCTATAAATACACATAAAATGTATGTCATGAGCTCATGGACATAAACATTACACAAGGACTGCCCTCGAAATCCTTCAAGTTGAGCCCATTCGCATGTTGAAGCACTTGACTGACCCTCGGAGACAGCGCCTTGTTCAACGTACACGGGTGATCTGTAGACCTGCCAGGTACGCGCCAAGGTGGCACTGCCAACCCGAGAATTGTTTTTCTTGCCTTCTCTACTGTCCATCCATCGAAGGGTTCGTGAGGTCTGGCTGTTGCTAGACCATGGAGCCGCATCTGCTTCATCAAAGAGCCCAATAGCATACTGCAACACGTTTCAGAGCAGCCGGCTACTCCGGTTAGAAGGTCCTGTTGATAACTGTAAAGATGACCGAAGAGTGTGTTGAGTACGTATTGTCGTTTGTCGTCGACCTTGTCTAGGAGAAGGTTGGTAAGCGATGGGCAGGAAGAGACTTGGAGGGATGTCGAGTTACCTAATATTGGTTGTGGTATAGGCAAGTCAACCACATATTCGCCGTTATCATATAACAAAAGCATTTTTGTCGCAACCGTAAACAAAGCTTCTTGTCGAAAAACCCAAGAAATAAACAACCAACGCAACGGATCCTCCTTCACGAACTCCTCTGGGTCTCCCAAATAGGTCAGCCATGCCGTCAAAACAAACTCCATTATCTCATGACAGCCATAATAATCAACAATAATGGCAATATTCGACAAAATCTCCACAGATATTCGCTTCGGCACGTCCCGATGGTGTCCGTGAATGATATCGAGAAGTATGACGAAAGCCTCGGCATCCCACTCCGAGGCTTGGACCTCATAGAGACCTTGCTCATTGAGCTGAGATTCTTTGAACTTGCTTTCAAGCATAGCTCTAAAAACAGGCGAAGCAAGGCTCAAATGTCTTGACGACACGCGAAACTCAACTTGCGTGTCTTCCAATGACCCTCTCGGGTATTTTTGGTCATTATCCAGAGTCATCGGCGAGTCGCGCCGTGTCTTTGACTCTCCGAACCCCGCCTCATTTAGGCGCTCGTACTCGGGCTCTGAGTCAGTTTGAATCTCACATTCCTCCTTCTGCGCCGTGTTGGGATTTCGTAAAATGAGTACAGTATCGGCGCGGGTGTCAAAAGTAAATGGCGAAGGCTTCATTTTATTGACATGAAATGAAATTGCTTTGTTTTTGATGATTTGAAACAGGGAGGTTCTCATTGATTGAGGGGAAGTGTAGGCTTGGCTAGTATGTGACATGGCTGCGTCATCTGATCATGTCCAGTTGGAGTAAGGACCTTCATTACTGCAGTGAGCGTCGAGCATCAGCCACTAGACCTGTTGAGGAGGAATTGGAGTTACGCGAAACACGGTTGTTAATTTGGATGATTCGTCTGACTAATGTTAATGTAGAGGGTTGAGTAACAGAGACGCATCGCGAGAGCGATTGATGATGGGCGCTAATTGACCGTCTGTGATGCTACATAGCGAGAATGCGCTGAATGTATGTCCGGGGATCTCGCGTGCCTGTTCTAAAATTCCCAAGATCTAGTATTCGGCACAAAGCCAAGTCGCGATCCCTGACCATCTTGACATCGTCGCTGCCAAGTCCCCAAGCGAGGAAGTCATGACAAACATACGAGCCCCATTTGTGCTCATAGAACTTCCATCCTTCATTGATACTCGCCCATAACATCAAGTCTGCCACCAGGCATATCCATATCAAGGCACTTCTCGAGTAGCCATGAATAGCGTGGGAGGATACTAGTGTTGGTAAATCGGCGATACGGTCAAGATGTTGGAGTAATGTCCTCAGCATATTGACTGGACCATGAAGCGACTCTGATGGGCCGCCCTTCACCAGTCGTAGGTAGAACAACCCTGCAGTACGAATAGCCATCTGTATGTGTGTTTTCGCGTTCTGGATAATGTCTTGTACATCGCCAGATGGGCGATCAGAGCCAATAGACGACGGGGAAGGGTAGTTGTGATTGTTCAAAGCAGCTGCATGAGATTGTATAGAATGGGGAAGGGTTAGAAGCTTGTACTCGATGGAGTGATACTCCTCCATCAAATCAAGAGGATCAAGAACGATTTCGCTACACTGTGAGTGAGCGTAATTAATCGTTCCGACAAAAATGGCCAACGATTGCATGGAATCGCAAAGATCATGGTCATATTCACTGCATCCCTCGCTGTAGATGGCTGACTCGACTGCAGATAATAACATGGTACGCTGACAAGACGGTAAGATGTTCGAAGCCTGACGCCGGAATGAGTTGGGGACGATCATGGGCATGGTAAAACTTTCGCATGCTCCTTTTAGATCCGCTCTACAGTGGGTGTCTGTCAGCTTGAGTGAACAGGGATATGCGAGGCGAACGTACTTCATGATCAAGAGCTGGACGGGTGTCGGGAGATACTCGAGGCCCCCAGACAGGTCCACCAATTGCTTGAGACCTTTGATATGGGTGTGCCAATCACTGTAAAGCCCAAGGTATGACTAATGTTGAGTGTGAGCTTGAGATAGAAGACTGTGACAATAGAACGTACCGCCAAGAGGGCTAGGCTTGCGATGGACTGGATCAATACGACTGTCTCATCTAGAGACCTCTGTCTCAGACCCGCTAGACTAGTGACCAGACGACACAGGTTTGCGGAATGCGATGCTAGCCCTGAAAAGGGTACCTTCTCTTTTTTGAGCAACAGAAACAAGGCGCCCATACTTAATGTACACCGAAGTGTCAGTGGCTGTAACATAAGTCTCTCAAATCGACACTGATCCATTGCCAAGGGCTGCCACGCGACAATGCGTAGTTGCTCAAGGGGATATTGCCTTATGGGGCACGAGAAGAGGTAAGCATGGAAACATTGCTTGCCTGCATCAGGAATATCTGGGGGTAGTCCATGCAGAGCCCAGTCGGGAATGACAGGACCTGTGGGTGACGGGAGGTAATTGTTCTGCATATCATTTGCCCTGCACCAGTGCCTGATGAGCTCGAATGAAAATGAGGCATTGGTGTCTATGTCAATGACATCCTGGTAGGGGACTACTGCAGAGCCACAGACCCGAGCGTCATGACCGGATTTCGGAGCTATCCGTTTGTGACTACCTTTCTGGACGGCCTGGATATCACTGTTTGTGATTGGCTTTATCGGAGTCCGGCCCTGCAGTTTCTTCTGTGGCTTGAAACGGATGCCGGAGCTGGATGAATTGATATAACCGGCTGTTGGCACGGCCGTGATGGTCGTGGTATTGACGAACGAGGTGCCACGATGCTTCTGTCTCTGCACCAACACATTGCGACGCGTCTTGCTAGGCTTTGGCGTTGCATTCATAGTTATCCGATCGGAGATATAAGGTAATACGAGAAATGAGTTAAAAGTAATTTGTGGTGACAACGGCATGTGTCGCATATGGAGAATGCAAAAGGAAAGATGGCGGGCTTGGATGAGTATCGGACATCGTGTCTTGGCAGACAGTCAGCACTAAGCGAATTTCCCTTTTGAGTAATTTTGATGTGATTGGTTGTCCCTTGAAGGATTCGAGCAAATGCTGGGATAATGACAAGGGTCATGCCAGGATGCTCATCTCTACATAATAGTGGTAAATACTACTACAGCTTCGACCTTTCCTCTCCGTCCAATCTCGCTTTCTCCACAGCACTTAACTCTCGCCTCTCAGGACCACCGCGACTGCCATCACCTAAGAACGTGTCTTCACGATGCTCGTACTCTGTGTGGAAGCGCCACTTCTCTGCCAAATGACTAGGTAGGGTCTTCTTGATAGCTGCTGTCATGCATTCGCCCAGAACAGGGAGGAACTTGAACGCACTAATAAAGGTCAGTTTGGCTCTTCTCAGGTTCGAGTCTTGACTTACTGTCCACTTCCACCTCCACCGACGAAAAGGTTCTTGTAATCCGGGTGGTAATCCATGATAAAGTCGCCAGTAGGTGTATCAGTATACCAACACAGCGCAGCCCTCTCCAGTTCCCGATCTCCAAGCTCGGGTAAGATCTCACGTAGTCCATCTCGAAGACGTTGCTCGGCGTCCGCTGGGACGAAGTTCTTTCGCTCCCGTGATACTGGAGGAGGGACTGAGATGTTAGACTTGACGTTGTTGTTATCGCCCTTTGAAGGCGCTCGAGTATATCCCCAGCCATGAACAGCAAACTTGAGCATCTTGGTATCCTCATGGGGAGGAAAGTTGAACCACCCAGTAGAGTAGTTGACGTAGATAGGAAGATCCTTGTACTTGATCATCTCGTCGTCTGTCAGGCGAAGGAAACCCAGTGCTTGAGCCGTGGACAGCGTCGAGTTGTATGTGGGAACTAGGCCGGAGGACCAGGCACCTGTCGCAAGGATAAAGTGATCTCCATCAACAGGAGTGCCAGCAAGTGTACGGACAGCCTTGATGACACCCTCAGCGTCACTGTCAAACCCAACAACAGTGCCAGCTGGACCAGAAATGAACGAGATACCAAGCTCAAGGCACTCATCGCGAAGTTGCTTAATCGCCTTGTTAGCATCAGCCCAACCACCAGATTTGTTATGATAGCCCTCCCAATTCGGCTGAGCAAGCTCTCCCGTCAGAATGGGAAACATTTGCTTCGCAGCTGCTGGATCGGGAAGTATGGTATACGGCAAATTTCGCTCTTCAAGTCGAGCTCTCGTCTTATCCGTCCAGGATCTCTCCGCAGTTTTTCGCGAGCCAGCGATGATGTAGTCGGTCGGATAGAAGATACCCTTGTACTTGGGGTTTTGAGACCATCTTTGGTAGGCTTCGTAAGCGAGAGAGCAGTAGTCGCCGTCGCCATAGTCAAAGCGGATAATTCGGGAGATATCTGAGCTCGAACCATCAGGAACCTGTCACATCAATTAGCATTTTAGACCAGTAGCCAATGAAGAACGGGGTGCTGACCGGGGGCATATGCCTGTCAATCACAGTGATGTTCTTGTGACCTTCCAAGACGAGCTGCTTGGCAGTTGTAAGGCCGAAGAGGCCCGCTCCAATGATGACGATATTGCTGTTAGAATTCATAACTTATTTAATAAGAGAATATCTTGGTAAGATTAGCTTTATGTCAGAGCGATGGATTGCACATTATTTATGAACCCCAAAGCTTTTGATGGGCCCGGATCTTGAATGGACGGAACAGCAGAAACTGGCCAGCACCCGTGCACGTGAGCGGATCCTGACTAGGTAGCATCTTGAAGCTTCTTGCCACAGCTATCCGAAGTATTTATCAGTGGAGAAGAGAGATAAGATAAGTTATATGGATTTATTAAGGTTGATGCCGTTATTAGAGTGTTTCATCTAATGTTGGTAAGAAACTTGCAAAGACATCGTCCAGATTGATCTCTTCCAGAGCCCCGATGTCCAATGAGAATGGATCATACAGATCGCCTACGGTATCGGACTGTTCGACCTGATTCTCCACTAGGGGCTGGATGTAATGTGTAGAAACCCTTATAGTACCATCTTGGAAGCGATTGGGTCCGTGGTTGTGCGGCAGTGAAGGTGTCATTTGGCTTATCTTGGGATCAACCAATGCCCAGAATAGCGAGGGATGGAAGACAATCGATACACCTTTTGCACTTGGAGATTGAGGGTTATTTTCCGCTGTGGAATCTAGACTGTTGAGAAGATCAAGCTGAGGTATACGTTAGACATATATTCCCATCAAGAAATTTAAACTTACCTTGTGCGCAATATGGGGCCATGTTGCTGACAGCCTCTTCAAGAATCCCTTGCACCAGGCTAAGTCATCCTTTGCCTTCTGAGCAATCTTTGGATCAATCGCACGCTGGAATAACCAGGGGATAGTTGCAACGACAGCCACCAAGTGGCCAACAAGAGGGTCGTATATGCCAAAGTCCTGGTCCTCGCAGAAGCGAAGGAACTTAAACACCCAAGCAGAATGGTAGAGAGCGAGATCGACTGTCTGCTGGAGGAACTGTCGTGGCGGAAGGCCGTGCAACCGATCACGCATCGCCACAAGATGAACGAAGGGGTGATTCATGATGGCGGTGGTAGCATGAGAAGTAACTTGCTGCAAGACCCACGGAATCCAATACTCACGCCGCTCAACGAGCTCGGTTGACCGACGCTTGGTGAAATGAACATTTCTCAGCAGTTGGATATGGGGCGTCTTGGCATCGTACTCGTAGAGCTGAGCGCAGAGCTCATAGTGCATCGACCCAGGGGACCAAGCAGTTTGTGCTTTGCCGATACGGATTTGATGCATGTATGATGACATATGACCCCAGATTCCAAGAATCTTCACATAATATGCGGTTATCCCCAGGTCCTCGGTGGCTTCATCTGAATAGAGATCAGGCGGATACTCGCCGTCTGCAACGGGTGGTAGAGAAGGCGGTATCGGGGCACTCGCTGGGTATTTGGGTTGATCATCATCGTGTACGGCGGTACGCTCCTGCGGCATAAAAGTCTGTTCCAGAAGAAATACAGTCCAGTGGCAGCGCAGACATGCTTCGGGGTCTGACGATGATTCGATAAGTGCTTGTTGTGAGATCTTGCGTAAAGCCTCGAGACGAGAAAGTGTTCCAATGGTCATCCAGGCTCGACCTGGCTTACAAGCTTCAGACTGAAGTAAGCTTTTATACAGCCATCTCATGATAATCGGCACTTTGTATGAACTTACCTGCGACATCAACAAGAACAAGCAAACAAAGAGCCTGAACAACTTCCAGCTTAGGGATACCCTGAGAGGCAAGGGATAGGACTGTCTGCTGCGCCGAAGATGCGTAGTGCTCTGCAGCTTGAAGCTCTTGACCTTGATAGAATTCATGTGTACTATATCGTACAGTTAGAGCAAGAAAGCTCTCGGAGAGATAGCTGGGAGCTGAAGCGAGGTATCGTTTGAGATCAGGAAGCTTGAACAGTTGCAATGGTTGGAGATGATGTCGTATGCAATATATGTCGATGAGATGATCAATAACATCGGAAGGAGGGTGCGGACTTAAGAGTTAGCTGACAACAATACCTTGTTTGTCAAAATTGTGGCATACCTTGCGGTACTGAATGTTGGTTCCGCGATGCTCTCCGACAGCATAACAGGGCTGACACTTCTATCCTCCTCTAGCAAGCCCATCGAGGCATCTCTCATGGATATACCGGGTGATGATGATGAGGCCGCTTCTGCTTGTGGTCTAAATAGTCAGAATACAAATTTTATATGGACTGCTAGGAACTCACTGCAGCAGCTGATAGATATTCTTGACATGGGACTCCAAGGCTTGGAAACGGCCCTGCAAGTCACTCTTATTGGCACTAATGGGGTCAGTAATCTTCATTTCATCTTCTTAGATAGAAATACTTTTTCGTAACCCTATTATTTCTTCTTGAAGGTGTTCTCGTTGGCTCAACATCTCTATAAGTGCATGTCTGGTTCAGCCGATTACAGAACGAACATATCGGCTTTTCACCAGGGCACTTAGTCTTCTTCCTTCTGTATTTAAAAGTTCAGCCCTAAAATTAGAAATTGTAACTACATGGACTTACCGACATGGTTCACATGCTTGCTTACTTCGTGCTTCCATGGCTTGTCTCTGAAAGTATTATTGGATGATCCAGAAGGAGAATGAAGATGACTGTGATTGGAGATGTGAGATGAAAATGGGGACGGAAGCGGATGAGAGGACTCAGAGCCGATTGAGCACGTGAACGGAAGTGCTCGCTAGCCTCGCCAAGTTTAGCGGGTTTAGCATGACCAGCTTAGCGGAGAGGTTCAGTATCGTGTACGTCGTGCTCTACGACGAATTGAAGAGACAATGCTGGTTGAGACGCTTCTGATACTTCTAAAGTGGCTTTTCATCTGGCCAATAATATTAAGTATTTTGCTGCATCAAGGCCAATAGAATGATGAAGCTGGAGCTGTGCTGTGTGAAAGCTCAATAATCCTGGTCTTCTGCTGCAGTACCCTCCACATGCCGAACGCCAACAGCTAAAACGTCACCAAGCATTGCGCTGTAACGTTAACTGCACAGCTGACTTTGACGATATAAATTGAGTGAGGGGTTGGAACATCGATAGATTCACTTGGAATTGACTTCAAACTTCATCCTTATTGTCGCTTCCATCAACAATGCCTCCAGCTCATGCCATCTACCCAAGCCTGCGGGGCAAGACAGTGCTCATTACAGGCGGTGCAGAAGGCATAGGCGCTGCTACAGTGGAACTCTTCACGCTCCAGGGCAGCCAGGTCATTTTTCTCGACATCGCCGAAGCGTCGGCTCAAAAGACAATTGATCGGGCTGTCGCTCGAGCCAAAGACAGCAATACGGAAGCCAAATCGCCCACCTTTTACAAATGCAGTGTCGCAGATCTACCAGAATTGCAGAAAACTGTCAAGAATATTCAGGAAAAGCATGGTGCGATACATGTTTTGGTGAACAATGCGGCAGCAGCTGGGAACAGGGCCAGGCTTGTCACAGAGAAGGTTACGGCCGAGGATTGGGATACCAACGTCAACACTAACCTTCGGCACGTATTCTTCCTTTCTCAAGCTGTGATACCGGCTATGAGAGAAGCGCAAAGTGGGAGTATCATCAATCTTGGTTCAATCACCTGGCGCATTCCCGCCCAAGGCACACCAGGTAATGCCAGCGCCTCTCTTCGCTAAACGCCATCGCTAACATGACCAAGTCTACGGCGCCTGCAAAGCAGCCATCATGGGCCTCACTCGTGTTCAAAGCAAAGAGTTTGGCAAGTATAATATCCGCATTAATAGCGTTATGCCTGGCGCAATTGCGACGCAGCGACAGAGAGACGAGGTTCTTACACCTGAGTACCGAGAGGAGGTGATGCGGGGCCAGAGCTTACAGCGGGACCTGGAGCCTGAGGAGGTCGCTAAAGTGATTGTGTTTTTGGGCAGCGATGAAGCTAGTGCTGTTACAGGCAGTTCTTATTGCGTTGATGGAGGATGGTGCAGTGATCCTTGAGCAACTCTTATCATGCTCAGATTATATGACTTAATTAGAGTCCTGTTGGTGGTTCTGTAGTAGAATGTTCATTCAATCCAAAGTTCCTGATTCCACTGCCGAAGCCCCTCTTCTCAGTGGACCTGGGCCAGTGTAACAACCCAAGAAGCGGGGAAGCTCGATGCGACAATCATCAATGCCAAGTAGACGCTCAATCAATCCGGCTTCATCGACATCGATACCATCTGAATAGGCCAAAGACATGGGTGAAGAAACAGACACGATGCCTCGGCTTTGGTCAGCCACTGAAGCTCTACAGAAGCTCCATTCTCGCGAGCTCACGATTGAACAGTATGCAGCCTCACTTCTCGTACGAATAAAGCAACGCGACGATGATGTGAAGGCTTGGGCGTACCTCAATCCTGACGCTGTGATGGAACAAGCTAGAGCTCTGGATAAAGTTCCATTTGAAGAACGTGGACCGTTGCATGGTCTGCCAGTCGGGATCAAAGACATTATCTTAACCAAGGGTAAGAACTTGCAAAGATGACAGAAGCATGGCGTTGTTAACGGTCTTGTAGACATGCCGACTGAGCATGGGTCCAAGATATATAAGAACGATCATCCCGAAATTGACGCCGGGTCGGTAATGGTCCTTCGGCATGCAGGATGCCTCATCTTTGGTAGGCTTGTACCCTTCACATCTCCAAGTAGTTTGCTCACACAGCCTCCTAGGTAAGACGACCACGACAGAGTTCGCTTTCTCCTTCATTGGTCCAGCCACAAGCAACGCTCATAGCGTCAATCACACTCCAGGCGGTTCTTCTTCTGGGTCGGCCGCAGCAGTAGCAGACTTCCAGATCCCTATAGCATTAGGATCACAGACGAAAGGCTCCATCGTTCGACCAGCGGCGTTCAATGGTGTTTATGGCTTTAAGCCTACCTGGCAGTCGATCACGCGTGAGGGACAGAAGTTTTGTTCTCCCAGTGTTGATACGATGGGCTTCTTCGCGCGTAGTGTTGCCGATTTCGAACTATTCGCCGATGCCTTTGCTCTAAATGACTACGAGGAGTCTTACTTCAAGGAAGTCAAGGGCTCTAAATTTGCTGTCTGTAAGCCATTCCATTGGAATATGGCTGGTCAAGGAACCAGAGAGGCGATGGACAAAGCTGTTGAGTTACTGCGAGCTCATGGCGCTCAAGTCGAAGAACTCGATCTCGGTCCCGACTTTGAGAAAGTCGTGGAGTGGCTCAATCTGATTGTCAAACTCGAAGGCGCAACAAGTCTCGTGCCCGAATATCTTCAAGCCAAAGAACAGATGGACCCAACATTGGCAAAGGGAGTTGAGGAGAGAAGAAGCGTTTCACGCAAGGCACAGTTGCAGGCATATGATGGACTCGCAGCGTTGCGACCTCGTTTCGATAAGCTTGCGGAGGGGTACGCGGCCGTGCTTGCACCAAGTGTGCTTGATGAGGCTCCTGAGGGGCTTGGTAATACAGGTGATCCGGTCTTTGCATCACCTTGGACTGTAAGCGAGCTCACCACGTCCCAAAACCTTTGCTGATCACCACAGGCTTTACATGTACCTGCGATGAACATTCCTGGATTTCGAGGGAAGACCGATATGCCAGTGGGTGTTTCGCTTGTTGCGGCGAGACTCCGTGACAGGCATTTGCTCAAGGTATGTGAGGCTGTTGGTGGAATCTTCGAGAAGGAAGGTGGTTGGAATAGATTATAGTCAAAAATAGTTAGATTCAAGTATGTAGCCTCTGGCGAATGAGAATTGAAAGAAGAGTCAAAGCATACCTTGGGAGCTGTTTCGACGTTCTTAATCGATTTCAGTGCTCCTGTTCTCTAGTCTCCTTCGTGATATGACGTCACAGTCCTTCTAGGAGAATCAAGCCGACAGAGCTTGTTGAAAGCGCGAGGCTACTTGCAGGATAGCATACGCTGGTATCGAGCTGTCTATGCAGTATAATCAGATGTCACATGCGAGAGACACATCAAAAGGTAAGGCTCAAGATTGTATTATTATTCACAAAGAGTGTAGTATTAAGATCCAACATCTGAGCACACAATCTTGGTATAGGTTGCTGACATCCTCCACCATCCAATCTGAACTTCAAATCTCACAACTTCGAGGGGGCATTTAAATCCCTGTGGTATCCAAGCATATGCGAATGCAAATCAAGACGTAAACAGCTTAAGCGGCAGAGGGAGAAGCAGTCGCAGGCTCGATGTGGACAATGTTGGCGTTGGCATCGGCCTCGAAGACCTTCTTCTGCTTGGAGGTCTTGACAGGGCTGGGAGAAGAGAAGATGTGGTCAAGTTCCTCGAGCTGTTGAAACAATGATTAGTAAGGTCCGTCTTGAGAGGATATTTGTAGTAACTTACAGTTCGGTTCTTGGTCTCGGGGACGAGAAAGTAGAGAATACCAGCTTGGCAGACACACCAGATGCAGAAGACGATGTAGGTCTTCCAGGCGATGTTCTTCAGAGCGACGGGAATACCGAACTGCATGACAAGCATAGCAGCGTTGGTGAAGAGAGAGCTGAAGGCCATACCCTTGGCTCGCATCTCGTAGCTTAGAACCTCGACGGGGTAGAGAGCCTGGAGGGGAGTCCAGCCGACAGAGTAACAGATCTGGAAGAGATAGACCCAGGCCAGAATAGCCCTGCTGACCGGGGGACTAACAGAATCAATCTGTTCCTCGTTGTCAAGATCAGTGATGTTGGCAATGGAGGCAGGGACAGTAACACCAATCCAGCAGAAAGCACAGACGACGTTGACGACGAGGAGCATGGGACGACGACCGACAGTGTCAGTAAATGTGGCACCGAGAGCGGCAAAGGCGATTTGAATAGCGTTCATTCCCAAGGCGACATTGATTTGCTGGGCACCTTCCTTGATACCAGCAGTGTCGAGGAAGGCGCTGAGGTAGTAAGAGACGATACTGTTACCAGCCCACTGACCGAAGAGAGAGACGAGACAGTTGCAGGTGAGACGGTAGAAGGAAGCACGGGTGGCGAAAAGAGCACGGTAGTCCCACCATCTCTTGTCACTACCGTCCAGCTCAAGATGTTCCTCGTACTCGTGAAGCTGGAGCTTTACCCACTCACTCTCGGGGTTACCGTGACCGTGGAGTTTGGTGAGGTTATCCTTAGCAAGCTGCTGCTTTCCGTGGGTGTACAGCCATCGAGGAGACTCGGGCAGAAGCATGGCGCAGAAGCCAATCACACAAGGGAACATGAGCTGAAGACCAACAGGGATCATCCAAGAAGTGTTGGTTCCCTTGTAGTTCAAGCCACCACGAACAGCACTGCTAGCAACAAGGGCGCCGACAGGCCACATGACGTTGTAAAGACCGGTGATGACACCACGGTGAGCAGGGTGAGAGACTTCGACGACGTAGGTAGGACCGGCGGCGGCGGCGATGGAGACACCGAATCCGAGGAAGAAGCGACCAGCCATGAACTGTCCAACGCTGGAGTTTGTGTAGCAGGCGAGTTGGATAACGACACCGACGATGATGATCCAAGCTCCGATTGTCATACCAGCACGGCGACCCCAAGTATCAATACTGGGTCCAACAAGAGGAATAGCGACGACGGAACCGATTTGATACATGGAAGTGACGATACCTATCAGATGTCAGCGTTGTCACCGGGGCAATTGACTAGATTGGGAAGACATACCAGCTTCAATACCCTTGTTGTCAACACCAAAGAAGTTCTTGAAGTCATCGGAAGAAAGGAGAGTTCCGAAAAGCGAACCGTCGTAGCCGTTGGCAGTAGAGCAGCAGAAGGCGACCATGCTTGCGAGGATGAGGATAGGAGCGGCGATCTTGGGCGGGGGCTCCTTGATCATAGCCTGCTGGAAGGCTTCATCTCCAATGGCCGTCTTGACAATGACGACTTCATGCTTGGCCTAAGTTGAACTATTAGCGACGCTCAATTGAGCTGTTTGGTGGTGGTAAAGACGTACGTCCTTCTCGTTGATGGAGTCGACCGCCATGATGATAATGTTTCAGCGCTTGAGCTGTGGACTGTCGAGCTGATTGTTTGGTTGCTTTGCTTGGCTGATGGTCTGGGCTGGAAACAAAACTTGTTGAATTCGAGATGGGACTGGGATATATATAAAAACTTCAAGACAGATGCGACATTCCAGGGTTGTGATGGGTTTAGCTGTCTCGAGCTCCGTGCCACTACTGCATATGGGATGGTGGATGGAACGCGGTCTCCGCATCCGACACAACCACAGAGATCTCAAACAGGCCAGTCCCCTCGCTGGTGAGGAAGAAAGCCTCGCTGTTCGCCGGGACGGATCGACGGCCAAGCATCCGAAAGCTGATGCGAGTGACCAATCGAGCGGTTCTGACAAGAAACGGCCAAGTATGGGGAATCGAGAATTCGGTCTGAGCCCGACAGGACGGACAGCACAAGAAGATTTGTCTGACTGATTGGTCACAGAGCGTCAGGTCGACCAGCGGCGCTTAACTCGAGTCTCCCGATGAAGCCCTGCCTGACTCTTTGTTCGGCTTGCTGGTCCGCCCATCTCTTTTAGTGCAGACTTTATCGGCTCACCATGCGCACCAGCCGATCGATCACTCTATTTTAACGTGCTGGCGCTGCGTTAGGCGCGGCCGCGAGATGTGATGCTACCTTGTGTGCTTTGCTAGTAAGGACGAGGTAGGACCGTAAGGGGGAGCTGGTTGCTTTGTGCTAATGAGATTTACGGGCCGGGGAACCGTGAGACGATTGGCCGAGATCCTTCTGTGTCTCTCAGGAGGGGAAAGTGCCCCGAGACAGATTGAGAGTAAGCAGAGCTTTACGAGTATTCAACAACTGCATTGTTCTCTTTGAAGAGTACATCCAGTATGTAGATAGCTTCAGATAATATTTCCCATGATATGATACTCCATAATATCCACAAAGACTTGTCTTCTCCATTCTCTGGTCTCTTGGATCAAGTACGTACTGTCCTCCCTTAATTAAAGATGGTCGGGGTCTAGACAAGCTTACTCCCCCGCATCCCCGGACCCGATTCTCCACGAATAGCGTCCCTCGCTTCCGGATCAGCACCCCGAAATCTCCGCGCCCCAGACTGCAACTGCAAGAGATCCCAAAGCTCCCATGCACATACAAAGAAAACAAAGTTGCGGAAAAAGCGGGATTCTTGCGACCCTCTCTTTCCCATCTGGGGTACAGCAGTGACAGTCGCCAAGTTGTGATTGCCGAAACCCGCTGAGAAATAACATGTCCAGCCTCTTGGCGAGCCGGAGAGATTTTGGAATCCACCACTCAATGTGGCTAATCCTCCTGCGGCTGAGGATTCTTGTTTGGCACGCAGCGCATTTGACCAACAGTTGCGGCGTGCACAAGACGAGTCATGGCCGGCGGTAAGGAAGGGGATTCCGTCTCTTGGGACACAGCTTCCAATCAAACTAGCAGCTGTCAGTGTAATTAATTCGGAGATGTTGGTCGTGGGTTAGGGTTGAAAACTGTTGACAGCCCAACACTACGGCTGTCCATGTCCGCCCAGAGTCTGGGCCGATATCCCGTGGGGCCTACCTCTCTTGGCCCATTCTGTACGTATGTGGACTATGGGTCTTCTCCAGGTCTTGTTGAGCTCGTTTAGGAAGGCATCTTCCTGTCATCAATATTTCTGATCACGCGATGAGCGGGTCCTGTCAGCCTTCAAGCATGATATTTCTGTTCTGGTCAGTCCCAGATGATCGTTGACCCATGCCTCCACTGCAAGCTCTTCATTTATTTCGGTCCCTTCCGAAGATTCTAGACTCGATCGTTGAAAGCGGCACGTCTGGCCGCTGTCAGAACTTGTTCTCATTTTTTGAACACTCTCATACATAGCACGACCATCACATGTCCATTTTGGTATGTCAGTCGAGATCGTTTTGGGTAGTCACGTCAGCACTCTATGCCATCCAGCCAGTTTGTAGAAGCTATGTAGTGAGTATAACGAGGAAACGTCTCTGTTCAGAACTCTGGAAAGGAATGAATGCAAGATCAGCACAATGCTTTTGGTATTGAAGCTCCCGACCAGAGATCATACCATGCTTGAATTGACTGAACATGAGCTTGTCTCAGTGGTCGCTTCGTGGTTGCGGCGTCGCCGCGTCGATCTCGACGTGGTCCTGCTCAAGTCAGACTCTGCAAGTCGATCGCCGTAATATTGGCGAAGCATGCACATGCAACTCGGTGATCAACCCCATAGTAAGACCTTGGCACTTACCGACTGACTGACCTGACATTGCCACTTTGCGTTGCCAAGAAGCCCAGATTTTCAACGGAAATGAACGGCAGGCTATAGCCCTCTGTGAGTTGTGATTTTATCATCTTGGTGGCAGAGTCCAGCGGTGAAGCCGATGTAGTCCAAGGTCTATTTTATTCTGAAGCCATATTGAAGTGATGATAAGAATATGTCTCTGCTATACCATAGTTGGTGCTATAGTTTGTTTCAATATCCTAACGCGACTGCTTGAGAATGGTTTCCTGTAGGGTAATGGCAGGGACAGTTGGAAACGATACCATTCACATGTCTACTCAAGTGTAATCAAACTACAGTGTAGTTTTTATGGACCTTGACTTTATCTTTGATCCACGATCTAATTTAATGGAATGTTTCGTGATTGTCAACCGTATTGACACATTGATTTCCAAGCGTTTGGTAATGGTCATGTGGTGAATGTGGACATTATCAGCAAAGCTTGATTATCCGCTAACAGATAAGCGATAGCAGTGCGGTAATCAGAGCGTATCTGTTAATACAATATCTCGACAACCCTCATTGCATCGTTGTGCCAAAGAACAACTCTAAAGAAGTAGGATTGATCAAACTTCCTGCTACTCCAGAACGACTACATCAAAATACCTCCTGATTTCTGACCTCTCGGTTGGCTCAAATATTGTTGTCTTTTCTCTCATCTGGTTCCATTTGGCTCCACTATGTTCATCAAAGGAAGACCAGGGCTCTCTGCCAAGCTGTATCCAAGCTGATACGCCAAGAAGGACCAGCACCAGGTTCTCCCCAGATTCACGATCATTTTCGGGCGAAGATATACAGCCAAGGAAAGAAGCGAGATTCTAAGTATCATCGCGTTCTTATCAAAGATTGCTCCATTTTTGTGGTGTCGTTTCGAATCTGGACCTTGCGGGAATTCCCGCAGCATCAGGAGAGCAAAGTGATAAAAATAGAATCTCTATTGAACCCTCTAATTGTGTACCTCGTCTAATCATCTAGATCGTTCCTTTTTACACCGCAAGATCAGAATGTAGGATCTGACTCCTTGATAGGCTTCAGATTGCCCTGTCCCTTGAAGACCTCGAGAATATTCGCCTGCTCCGTCAAGATGAACCTCTCAGTCTGCTTTCCAATTGACGCAAGTTCCTTCCACCTATTGAAATCCTGAGGATTGCGCTTATCACCATGTGCATCCTCTGCATGCTCCCAATGACCCTTGGAAAAGCCCAGCATACCGCTGATGGTCTTGTTGGTAATGTCGTAAACAAGGGAAACGATAGTTCCAGTCTCTTCCAGCCAGTTGATCTGCCATAGTTCACCTGCACGAATGCATTGGTAGGCTACGGTCTGGTAATTGATGCGGCCAGCCATGGGGCCGCCGTGAATGGCGTAGACGACACGGTCGTCGGAGAAGAACCAGATTTCATAGCGCCATTTTTCTGGGTTGCCGTCTGCGTCTGTGGCGTCGTAATCGTAGACTAGATGGGTGTTGAGAATATCATCCTTGAAAGTGGGATGGAGAGGAGTGTTTGTTTGGTATCGTGGCAGCGACATTATGATTATTCGTTATTAAATGATTAAATACTGAATGATTGAGGTTTCAACTCTCATCGTGGCTCTTGGCCAGTTTTTATACACAGCTAAATAAAAACTCACGTTGCGCAGATGGCTTGATTCTGGTGATAGTTGTCACATCATCATCCATTCCTTCGGATCGAGCGGACGGGAAGTTTCCACTAAAAGCGGCTCCGAAATCGAATCAGATCTCATAATTTGTATATCCGAAAACGTCGATCTGGTCTAGGTTTCGGCATAAACTCAATTGCAGTCGTATGATGTCACACGAGACTAGAAAAGCATCCACAAATCCACCGCAGATTTCGCCATGACCTCTTGTCGGCAGTGAGTATCGGTAAGACATAACCGAACGGCCTCAGAGGTAGTTGTTTCCGGCGGTGTGAAGCTTTACTCAATGTCTCTCACAAGACGGAATGTCACCCAAGGCCAGAGATATTTTGTCTGCCACCAATTCAAGCTGCAAAGATTAGCATCAACTCACTCATAACTTCAAGCCTCAGGATAAAACTCACAAACTCTTTCGACCAGCAATACGAGGATGTAACGCCCAGCTTCCACCAACAACAGCCAAATGCTTCTCATCCATAAAATCCGCTAGACAAGCCTTAGTACAGATCTTCTGAGAGATCAGCGACAATAACTTACCGCTATATCCAGGATAAATGTCCATAGGCTTAAATCCAGGTTGCGGCGCAAACAAAGTTCTTGTCCATTCAGCAGCACCTCCAGTATCGCCCAGTCCGCAAAGATAATCCTTATGTGTAACGCTAGTAGGATGGAAATTGTGAAATCCCGAGTTTGTCCCAGATAAATCGACAAAAATGGCATTAGGATCCGTATGGAATTGGTGGTTGACTTTGCTGTCTGGTGCTTTTCGTTCTCGTTCGACATACTCGTGGATACTCCGTATCTCATGAAGAGTTGGTAAGCGAGCACCAGCCCACTGAGCATATCGCTCGACCTCATCAAAAGAAGCCATCACCGGCCAGTCCAGTGCTTGAGTCAAAGGAACTGGGCCCAAAACCGTCTTGACGCTGTGACGAGCAACGAAGGTGGTAAAGTCTTCATCATGGCCCGCACTGCGTGTCTTGTCCCATGTTGCAGGGATCTGTGGGTACTTGACGTCCACAAGATACTCTGCGTACTCGCCATTGCTCACCGGTCGACCTTGTGCTTCGAATTGTGGTACCTGCACATCATACGGCTCACGCTCGTTGTCCCACGCAAAGAATCTATTTGGTCCCTCATCGCTTTCAGGATCGTGAAAGCCTATAGTGAGTTTCTGTGTGGGCACTTGAAACCATAGGTTCTGCATCCGCCTCGAGGCAGCTTCTTTGGCGAGCTTCGCAAAGTCAGGTCTGGGTATCCCAGGAGGAGGTAGGATATTCGGGCTTTGGATTGTCATGAAGAGAAAGGTCTCAGCATGCAGGCCTAGATAGGTCAGACCGTGGCTTCACATGTCGGATTATCAGGACTTACCCTCATGTTCAAACCCTATCCAGAGAGCCCGTCCGATGCAACGATCTGAGTAAGCCTTCCCAGTATCGTAAAGCGAGGTGATCCGGTATTTCACACGCTCGCGATAAAGGAGGATATCCACTAATTCTGGGAAGACATCTGGAAGTTCGCTATGGTCGTGGCACTTGGACGGGTCATCAACATCGGGATCGATACCACGTTCAAAGATCTGGTGATAATAAGCTGGATCGGTAGGTCTACCTTTGGTAGCTCGGGTCAAATGGATATCTTCACTAGCTATAGCATTAGTGGAAGACTACGATGAGAGGATGAATACTAACAATGTCGGTATATGACCAAGGTAGAACAACAATGGATTTCGCAGAGGAATCGGTTGCTCCATCAATGCCTCCGGCCGGATCATCTTGGTAGTGAAGAGATCCCATACATTCCAGAGCTGCTTCCATTCTGTCAATGAAGGCACTGGAGCTGGAGCATATTGCTCCGGGTTCAAGGGCAAGGCGTAGGGGTTCTTCATTTCTATCACAATTTTGCAGTTGTGCGACCGTTGCACGAGAGCTGCGAACAAGAGTTTATAAGAGCTACAGCTGGACTATTATCTTACATCCACGTCATCATGTCTCAGCTGCTTAGCAACAGCCCAGCTACTGCGACGCACAGGACTCGGCTTCTTCCCCTGGTGCTAGTGGGAATATAGTTTGGCCTACCGCCCGAACTAAGCTGTGCTAAGACCCGCGATACCCCATAATGATAACAAATGTCTTGGTTTTGGAGTCACCGTGACTTCCGGCTTATATCATTCGTGCAGAAGACATTCAACATTAATATCTATCATGTAGAAACCTAATGAGCTAAATTGCCTTTATGTCTAAACTGACGATAGCATCTCTTCACAATTGACTACCTATGACTATATACCTTGACGTCACCACCCTCAACCGAACCAGTAATTATGCGTTCCTCATCACTCTTCCGCTCCCCATTAACGTTAGCCTCTATTCCAGTGATGGAAATGGCCTCGCTAGATTTCGACCCAGCACCCCGCCAAAGACGTAGGTTCAGATTCGAGGTACGCGTTGAAAGGTTAGACAATTTGTACCCTCTAGAGCCATTGACCACGCCTCCCAAATACGCTGACCTCTCTTTCGTCGTGCCAAATATGCGGGGGAAAAGTCTTCCTAGGGGCTGTCTCAAAACAGGCAAACATGCCGTGATAATACCGAGGTTTGCTTCGGTCAAAGTCCATATGCCGCGTTCGATGAAGTTGTATGTTATGTCTTCCTTGTTTTTGAGAGAGTTTGAGACCGAAGTCACTCGTAGGATTGATGTTAGAGTAACACTACCCTTAGGTTAGCTTTTGCCATCAATCTCTTGACAACTATCACTTACAACGACCCTAGAAGAAAGATGCCACCGAGAAGTATCTTCTCTCGTATATTCGTCTGAAGTCGCACGATCGGTGGTATGGGTAGCGCCAGAACCATGACATCTGTTACGACGTTGAGTACGGCATAGGCTACCCAGAATTTGTTTGAGTTAATGCAAGTCGCCTTGATTGTCTTGTCCCAAGCTCCTGCAATAGGAACGCATTGCCATATTGTTGCACCAATGCCAGCAATGCTGTACCCTACCACGACTCCCATGACTATGTAAGACCAAACGCGGAATGGTCTTGTGACAAATATTCGTAGATATAATAGAATTGCAGACACTTTATTGAGGCCGACCGTTGCTTTATATGGAGTCTGGGCAATGAAGAACATTTTCAAGGCTATTTGAAGTTCGTGTTTCGTAAGGTCGTACTTATGCATTCCATAGCCGTGATGGATCCCAATTTGTATAAATATAGAGGTAAGAATGGAAGATACCTGTGCAGGTTTAGTGAGATGGTATAACGACAGGTCTGGGGCGCTTACTAGAGACGCGACAATTCCAATATCGTCTGATCCAAGCTTACGGATCGAATACCTCGCCGCACACCTCGCAATGACGAAGAGGCATGCCGCGATGATCATCACTAGGGACGTGATGTAGAGCTTCCAACCTTGATTGTCGATCCCGTCGGTGGGAAAGCCCATACCTTTGTCGCCCATTGTTGTCCTGTCATTGTTTGACAGTACGGAGTTTGGGAGTCAATGCCCTTAATAATGTCAAACTAGCTAAGCATTTAATTACACCATCTTGACACGGCAATTAGAATACAAGGGCTGCAGACAGCCACAGCTACAGGCAAACCGACCAACAGCTCTTGATTACACGGAATATCATGTTCCGGAAAGGTGGCGGTATCGACACAGGATGCCGATTGCCAACAAGTTGCAATCACCAACAACGCCAGTAAATTAGTCGTAGCGACCATCCTGTCTCAGCATTAGCGGGCAAACATGGCATCGGCACTATTCCTCAAGGCAGTAAAGATGGACATTTGCTTTCGGGCTCCAGGCCTGTACCTAGCTGTTTGTCACTTCATGCAGGGGTGCGGCGCACAATACTGTTGGCTGGTCTAATCCTTGAAGACGGCTTTTCAGATCAAAAATGGGAAGATTGCGGGTACCACTCCGTTGACGAATAAATAACCTTGCACTTGGCGCGCTGGCTCTAATCTCCTGGTTTGTCTATTGTTGGTTCGAGTCCAACTGATAAAGGTCAGTGATCGCCCAACGACCTCACAAACTACATTGCTTCCCTTTACCTGGTCAGAAATCAGATCAGCCGTGGAACATGTACCTGGTCAAAGTGACACCGGCGTTGGCCCTTTGGGCAGCAGTTGCCTTTGCCGCTCCCAAATGTAATACGTCTCGGTTCTTGACAGTCGAGACATCCAATGGGCCTGTCACTGGACATCTGGCGGACAACTCGGCGTGTGTCGTCGAATACCTGGGTATTCCCTATGCGAAACCTCCTGTCGACAAATTGAGGTTCGCGCCTCCGCAGCGTATCACTTCAAAATCCAAGACGCCTTTCAGGGCCGAGAAATATGGCCTCGACTGCCCGTTCACACTGAATAAGAAGGTCGACTATCCAGAGTTCACGCCCCAGGCCCAGCGAATTATCTCCTACTTTGCCGCAACTGCTGGAACCCTCCAGAGTGAAGACTGCCTTACTCTCAATGTTTGGTCCAAAGCTACATCCAAATCAGCAAAGGCGGACAAGCCTGTGGTGGTATTCTTCTACGGTGGAAGTAAGTTTACTGATCTGGCCTGTGGCAGAGACTAGGCTAATCTTGCAGGATTCGCTATTGGTAACACCAACAGCCCTTTTTACACTGGCAAGTATTTTGCTGATGCGGAGGACGCTGTGGTCATTACCGTCAATTATCGCACCAACATCTTCGGATTCCCAGGTGCTCCAGGAGAGACGCAGAACCTGGGATTGCGTGATCAAAGAGCTGCTGTTGAATGGGTGCGCGATAATATACGGAAGTTTGGCGGTGACCCTTCCAAGATCACCATCGCTGGCCAATCCTCTGGCGGCGTTGCGGTTGACTACTGGACATACGCCTACAAGAAAGACCCTATAGTAAACGGTATCATCGCTCCATCTGGAAACGCATTTAGCTTTCCTGTCAACACTGCCGAGGTTCAGGAGAAGAACTGGAACACGGTAGTTGCTACTGTTGGTTGCAATTCAACCAGTGATATAATGAGCTGCATGCGAGAGGTTGACTTGGAGGATATCAAGAAGGCGACAGCTGGAATCCGACCTGCTTCAAGTTCCAGCATTCTTCGATCTATCCCTCCATTCTACCCGAAGCCTGATGGAGAGATAGTCTTTTCCGACTATGTGAGTCGAACCAAGGCTGGAGACTTCGCCAAAGTTCCTATCCTCTTTGGTCACAATGACAACGAAGATGGCTACTACCGAGTCCCAGCATACGGTAACGGAGTCACCCCTACCGATGCTCAAGTCAAGTCCTTCCTTCTAGAGTCTTTCACCTGCCCTGTATCTTACCAAGCTCAGGCACGGAAGGATCACGGTGTGCCATCATGGGCATATCGATACATGGCAGATTGGAACAACACACGTCTGTACCCATCAAGCGGAGCATACCACGGTGTGGATCTTCACATGATCTTCGGCGCTTCTGAGGATGTCAGCGGAATCGCACCATCAGAGGCCCAGAAGAAGCTTACCAAAACAATGCAGCACGCATGGTTCTCGTTTAGCAACAACCCTTCGTCGGGACTATCAAAGCTTGGTTGGCCCAAGTTTAATCCGAAGCGAAAGACACTGGTTGAGTTGGGTAAGGGTACTAAGGCACAGGTCAATTTTGTTAAGCCATCAGTTTACGATGCGCCTTGCTCAACTGTGACAATGGGGGCACTTTCGACATTTTCTTAGATAATGTGGAGTTGCTATGTATCTTTCAAGATGATAAATTGCCAAGTTATACCTAAAGCTATTCTCCCTCGCTCGTTGGGTTTGCCGTTTAGATTGTACAGTAATTATTCAATGATGGTGTAATAAATAGACCTATATATACCTGCACACTGATAAAGAGGTATACGAAGTCCGCTAAGATAGAAAACTAGATATAAATGCACGTACACTTAATTGAAATTACTAATAACCACTACAAAATACCTTTAGTTACACGAATAATCTTCCTTCTTTTGATACTAACAATCACAGTATACCCTGCAATAGATGGCAACACAGGATACCAATATCAGTTACCTGGAGCGAGCACTTCTAGCCTTCCTATAGCCTTTAAGTAATTAATTCAGTAATTGTTATAAATTCAATCAACGGGGAGAGAAACTTACTGTCAACCTCTTGGAAACAAGCTGTTATGTTACTAGCAGCCAAGACAACAGAAAATGTTTGGCCAAAGCCCCAGGTATACTCAGAATCCCCAGATAGGAATCCAGAGTTTGCAGTTCTTAGCTTAGCAGTGAGCAAAACGCCTAGACTGCAGACGATGCATTGCACGCTAGCGAGAAACACGCCCCACGAACCCATGGGATTTGGAGGTAGAGTGGAGGAAGAAGTTGATCGATCCAGTTCATCTCGAAGCGCGTCATAAAGCTGGTCTTCACCTAGGCCCTTATCAACCCACAACCGGTACCCAAATACAAGGATCAGGGATATAGCGTAGATTCCACAGACAACGCCTACCATGAGCTGATAAGTTCGAGGTTGGGCCTCGATGAAGTGGAAGCAGTGACCAACCTCGTCTGCATCCCACCTACCGAGTCTAATAATCAAAAAGGAAACGAATACAACGTATAAGACGATGAAGGCACTAAAGTATAGTTTTCGAACTATTCCCTGGGTCGGAGTTGAATTAGCAATGCTAATTGCAGTAACGCAGAGAGAAGTGCTATTGCTTTGTTAATTTAAACTATTGCCTTACGGAGTAAACTTAACACATACCTTATGAAGTTGACAATAGCTGTCAAGACAGAGAAATGATACAATGAAAGCTCGTTGCGTTGCACAACTCCACATATTAAGAGTCCCAGTCCTATTGTATTTACTATAAGTCGATAAATTCCCCTAAAGTATGTGGGAGGACTTACCACTCAAGACTGCTAACTCGTTAAACCTTATTAGAAGATTATCTGTAGCCTTCTTCTTGTCTCGCGTTGACTGCTTTTGCAATTTTGTAGCTCTCGACCATATTACCAAAGAGCAATAGGAAACCATAACCGAAAGATAAGCTTGAATTGCAAAGCCCAGAATCATCTGCGAAGAAGTAAGATCACCACTCTTCTGCCTGCTCAGGACTGTTCACATACCCCTATTCCTGCGATGTCAGGATCTGCAGAACCAACATCCCTACACTCCATGGTGTGTTGCCTGTGAGGATAGGAGGTATTAAAAAGAGCAGTGTATTCGTAGGTAGTATATAGTGGATAATGATCTGTAGTAGAAATGAGAGAATTTGATGAATGTGTAAGAGAGGGGAAGAATATTTATAGACTTGATCCAGAGACAAGGCACTCTTTGTACAATTGGTACCTATCTAACCTTAGGTCTACTGAGGTGGGAGGATACATGAGCGAGGCCACCATAACTCAGTCTAATGAGTAGCTATTGCATAGCGCGTGTAGAGAATGTGGTACAGGCGCTTTTACAAAGTCATCCCTGAAACGTGCCATTGGGCCAGAGTCTTGAAGATGCACCATTACGCCAGATCGACGACAGGTTAACTGGTGAGAATAAGTGTTGGCGGTGGCTGTGTGGGGGCCTGGCCCGATAGTTTCTCAGTAGCGCGCCGGGCTGAAAAGAATGTCTTTGACTAGGCACCTGTGTACGAGACGACGAGACCCCACAAGTTCAAGAATATCAGTTAATAACAAGATAATAGACTGGTAGTACTGAGTCCTACAAACTGTTTATTTCTTTGCTTAGACTGAACACTATTTTTGAGTTTTTCCGAGGCGTAAGTCCCCAATATACATATCAAATCAATGCCAGAATAATCGCAGGTTTAGACTGAACACTCCTGAACTTTCTTCTTTTCAGTAAGCATAAAAGATATCATGGTGGAACAATTATAGTCCTGCAATGCCTGTACAGCACACTTGAGCTTCTCCATCTAATTATCAACGATAACTGGTTTTGTTGCTTTTCATGGGAAATAACCCCAGCTTAATGGTATAATATGCAAGAATTTTAATTCTAGAATACAAATCAGAGAACTGTAAAGTCCCTTTAGCATACTTGGGAGTGATGGAGAGGCTTGAACAACAGCTATCTATCTACAGTTTCGTGTAATATAAGTTATCTGCAAGCTTATCGACTATGTGCCGGTTTTGCCTTATCTCTGATAATACTAAATAGACTACCTGGCACGAGTATACCCTGAGCTCAGAGCATGGTATCCCCCGAGACCAAGTAATGGACTCGTATCACCTGTTGCTTCACTAGCCTGGGGAGCACTAGTGAGTTCCTCTGTACTCTGAATGTCAGTGGCACTGTCCTCGGGCGACTCATCCATCGATATCCTCTGCCTTCTCTCCCTAGTACCAAAGAAACCAACCACACCACTCTGGCTACTGAGATACTCCACATCTTGTTCCTTTGCACTTCTTAATCCTCCTTCACTCAGTCCATCAAGCTGTGTCCCAAGCTTCGCCAGCGCAAAAGAGTCAAATCGATCTGTCCATGTCGGCGTTGAGGCGATATACCCCACCAGCCATACGAGGCAGATAGCTTGCACTGCAATCAAAACAGATATAGTAACTATGGCCACAACAGTCTTTCGTGGTTTGAGGATTGTCCAGCCAGGGGATGAATAAATCGGTCGCGAAAATTGAGTCCCAAAAACACTAGCTGATTCCTTCAACAGCACCTCATTTGCGAAGAACAAACCCATTCCTAAAATGGATTCAGCTGCCCTCGGTTTGATAAAAACTCCCAAGACCTTTGCGATGAATATGGGTAGCACCTCGTGGGCCACGGCGTCGGGATATCCTGCTGGTGGTCGATATTCCCTGTATTGGTCGGATCTCCCAAAACATAGTTTGTTGTACCAGAAGTTCTCTAGCCGGAGACGTTGGAATGGATAGTTTTCTGACTGGCAAATTTCTCGCATCGTGGAATTCATCTCCTTCTGTGGCCGTGCACTTGCGAGGTGGAAAAACGATCCATTTCCAAAAAGCGATAGGGCTACAATCGCGAGAGGTCCAGGTGTACGTACCCCGATGTCCTCGTCTAGATTCAAAGGATGATCCCACGGGGGACTTTCATCTAATTTTGGCTCTCTGGAAGGTCATTAGCCCTTATTCAATTTCATTCAAGTTGTACCAATGGAAGTTCAATGAGGAATAGCACTTACAAAGTGACAGGACGGCGGTCGCGGTGCTGATAAGTGCCCCCAGAAGCTCCGTGGTCGTTGAAATCTTTCTTAATGGCTTCTCGGCTCGGCCATTCGTCCAACAATGGCCTGGAGACCTGGGCGTTCCAATGGTTACCTAACTCGAAGTATCCCCTTGTAGAAGAGGCACGGCATGATAGATTAAAGGCGGGGATCTTTTCGAGAAGCGCTTGTCCCTTAACCCTGTTTCCGTCTCTATCGAGAGCTAGCTCGAGACTGATCCACATACGTTCCAAGATGTCTTGCCTGTCTCGACTCCGGGTCCATGGTACAGCGCTGTGATTGCCCTCAACACACACAGTGGCCTTGATCCCAGAGGTCCCGAAACCTGTATGGTTGAAAACGGTGAAGAATGGCTGTGTTCCATCACAGGTCGACGGTACTGGGCCCGATTCGCATTCGATAGTGGAGTTAATTCGCATTGCATGCTGGCGCAATACACCAGTAGTCGTTCCGTTTATAACTGATGAAGCAAAGTAACTGATGTTCATGTCTCGTTTTGACTCAACCCAGGCAAACGTCTGGGCCTGTTGCTGCTCGGTGGCGAGGCGCTGGTAATTTGTGTCTTCAAGCCAAAGGTTCGTCTGGACATCCGATCTGCTAACGCTCTTCAACTTTTGGCGCACCAGATTAACAGCTAACGTACGGGGCATAACCTCCATCACGTTTGGCTCCGGGTCGTTGCCGACAACACGAGAGTGGACGCCCAATTTGTCGCATGTTTTGTCCCAGTTAGTTATCTCCACGGGGTTATCATTGCAGGTAATAGTGGTCATAGGCTCGTAAGGAACGAGAAATGATTGAAGTGGCGGTTGTATGACGGCTAATGATAATTAATTAGCACTTGCTTATGGGCCAACAGCCGCAACTTCGAGAGAGCAACTCACTGATGATGACAAGACCTGCTGCTAGCCAGAGAAATCGAGATGATTGAGATCTTACTCCAAAGCAGGAGGCCCACAGGATTGGCAGATCCATCCATCCTCGATCAGAAAGAGCAAAGAGCTGAAGCACACTAAGCTTCTTTTCTTCGCCTTCCTTTCGCAACTGAGAATACACCACAACAGCCTGGGCCATCAAGGCTGATACAATAGGTAGCCCAAGAGTTGCGGCAACTCGACTGAGAACGGTCAGAGCAGTAGCCCATTCGCTTATCCTCTTCATATCAGTCATAGAGTATTCGCCGCGCTGGTTAATATATGATGGAAGAAAGACTGGTCGATGCATGATAACACAAGTTAGCACCCAAGGAACAATCAGAATTGGTAGATAGAAGGCGAGGATCCATATCGATCTTTTCCGATATCTGAGGAGAGGTTCAGGCTTTTCGGTCATGACTGCGATATTTCTTGTGCTGGTTTAGGGAGGGTAGATGGGTGGAGGTGTTGTGTTCAGGCCTGGGGGCTTTAAATAAGATAATCAGGCTGCTTCAGAGCCTTAAAATGCAGTATGCCGCGTAATCCCGTACACTCTGCGGCTGAAAACCAACAGCTACCACACGGCCACAGCCATAACATAGCCACACCATAGGTCGCAGAGTCGGCCTTACTTTGGTAGATCCTTCTGTCCGCCTGTTCGGTCCTGTACGTCTGTTCGCTATTTCTACCAATGCTGGTTGGTTCGTTACACGAAGCTGATCTCTACTCAAACAAAGCCAATCAAGATGATGCTAAGCGCCCTTGGCAGCTTGGCGCATTTCTTTCGGTCCCCTGCCAAGCTATAGTGACGTTAAATATGACGTTTGAAGGTCAGATAGTCCTAGATTGCAAAGCTGAAAGATGGACATGGATGTTTATTAAGTATGCATAAAGCATACTCGTTCCAACAAGCACAAGACAAAACAAAGTAATTACGCGTCATCTGAGGACGGTATTTTCTACTACACGATAATCAATTTTCGTGAGTGGGAACTAAAAGTCCCAGAGGACCATAACCTCCTCTCAAGAAGACAAGGCAGAACCACCGTAGTGTTATGCAATTCTACACTTCCTCCTATAGTAACTGTTAGACTGAACCGTGACTTGGGTACATATGATAAATTCTGTGTTTTATTATCCGTGTACTTTAAGAGAATAGTCTTCGTTTATTTGCTTGGGTTCGGATGGATTTAAAGAATATCCGAGACCAATGTCGGCCTCGCTAGGTAGCTGAGGTCGCCGCTTACGTGATACTGAAAGATACTAAAGCCCACCGCATGTTGCAACAGGCGGTCAATTTCTCCAAGCCATCAAACTCTGTCGCTTTACAAATTGCTTGGTCGTTTTGTGCGACAGACATCATCTACTTACACGTTTACATCTTGACGAGGCACTGCATACAGCAATGGTCGGTGTGCCAAAAAGCAAAGGGTGCCTCTTATGTCTTCAGCGAAGCGTCAAGGTACTTACTCAATACTATCCGCTTTCATGATGACTAAATCGATTGATAGTGCGATGAAGAACGACCAAGCTGTGCCCAATGTCGAAGAGGTGGTCGAGCTTGTCCTGGATACGACAGGCCGATGAAGTTCGTGGACGAAGGGAGCAAAGTCAAAACACGCGTCGCAACAAAACATGGTCGCCGCAGAGCAGTGGCTAAGTCAGTCTCTGACTCGAAAGATCAGACCACAGTCGACAAAGAATCTCAACAGTGGGATGCGAAGAGAGGACAAGGTACTGTTGACCAGCTCGAACTCCAAACGCCCAAGCAGCCCAGCGGAATGAAAGCTCAAAGAGACCAAATACTTTCTTCGTTTGTGTCTTCTATGTTTCCCCTTGGGTCCGCAGATGTTCAGACATCTTTTCTTGGAAGTTGGCTATGGCATTTACCACCACGTCTGGGCAGTAGTGTAGTCCTGGATCATGCCGCTTTATCAGTGGCCTGGGCTTACTTCGCACGCGTATTTGGGGACGTTTCGGCGTTAAGAAACGCCGAGATATCTTATGCTTGTGCCGTCAAGAATCTTGCTTTGGCTCTAGCTGATCCAAAGCAACAACTTGCTTCGAATGTGCTCTGTGCTACCATCCTTCTGGGTCATTATGAGGTATGCTGCGGTTCTTTTATAGTATTGCTTTTGAAGTCATTCTAAATTGCTGAAATCTGGCAGACATTTGTCAAGGTAAGACACGCCTGGATTCGGCATGCTGGTGGAGCTGCTCGACTTATGCAGCTCCGAGGTCCCGAGCGCTGCTATGACTCACCGTTTGAGTACTCTATGTTCCTTACATCTCGTGGAGCAATCGTTGGTCCTACCATACCATCCTCCATTCCAAAAGGTTACTGACTTGATCCTTAGATTGCTGAGGCATTGGCCTCTGGTGAGCCATGCATCCTGGAATCGAAAGACTGGCAGAAGATCCCTGATGGTCTGATCGAGTTCCCACTGCTACCAAAGTCTTCGGATATGTTCCATGAAGTCTTCGGTTATTTTGCTGCAATCCCTGGTCTACAGAGTCGAGTACGCCGTCTCGATGGTAATACTTCTGATCAAGCTCAAGCGTCTTTACTTGCCAGTGCTCAAAGGCTGTACCAAGACATGCAGCTATGGTACGGCCGATTCATAGCCCGCGATGAAGGTCTAAGAAAGCCTCGAGTTGTATCTCCTGTTGCTAAAGACTACCCGTTCCACTCTCAGTATATCTTCCATGACATCCCTTCAGCGAGCACAATAACCACATACTACGCTTATCTGATCCTTGTCAAGCAAGCAATCAACACCTTACAGCCTACCAACAACGAAAGCGTGGAAGCATCCGAGCTCGCGAGCTCGATATGCATGTCATTGGACTATTGTCTCCATGCTGGGTATTGTGGGACGCAAACAATGAGATTCTCGCTACCTATTGCTCTCTCGGCACTACCTGCTCAGCATCATCAATGGATCAACACTTGGATAGACAAGTTCTCTGCAATTATGGGGGCAACGATGATCCAACCACTATATTCTTAAACAACACACAATCTACAGACTACCAGCAAACCCCGAATCTAGTATCCAGTCACAGCCTTGGGTTCATAAGCCGATTCAAGCCTTAAGATCTCATCATCCGTCAACCTGATCTTGGCAGCCAATACCGCTTCGTCAATACGTTCCTTGCTGTTCAGTCCGACAATTGGGTTGACGTCCTTGTGCAGACACCATGCTGTCGCAATCACTGCCATTGGTACTTCTCTTGCCTTGGCGACTTCCTCGACTATATCGACGGTAGCCTTATCGGTCATATCGCCTTCCTCGTAAAGACTTCTGATGGTGGCGTCGTGCTGACTTCGAATGGAAGTGCTTGCGTCGATACCATTCCAGGGACGGGCGAGAACACCACGGGCGTTGGGAGACCACTACAAGGAACTACAGTCAGATAATGCCGGGCAACAAGGGACAATGGAAGAAACTTACAGGAATACATCCGACCCCCGTATCTTTGCAGTAGGGTATCATCTCTCGCTCCTCCTCTCGGTAAAGAAGGTTGTAATAGTTCTGCATAGAAATGAACTGATGCCAACCATGTTCTCGAGCCACATTCTGCAACGCTTGAAACTCCCAAGCAGGCATCTTCACACTCCAAGATTAGCCTTGTTCACCGAGCTCGAGGGGCTCAGACACACTTACAGAGCTCGCTCCAATATATCGTGCCAATCCCGATTCCACCACGTCGTTCAAAGCCTTCATGATCTCCTCACGCGGCACATCTGGATCCATGCGCTGAATTTGAAGCACATCGATATACGTGCCGAGTCTCTGGACACTCGCTTTCGCTGCGTCAAATATGTGCTTGCGTGATAGGCCGACTCTGTTGACCATCTCACCGTCATTGACTGTCGCGGCATACGGAGAGAGCTGAGGTTCACCTGGAGCACTGATAGCAAAACGGCATTTTGTCATGATTACCACACGCTCTCGGGGGATCTTATAGGTCGAGAGTGCCTTTGCGATGATTTCTTCGGAGACACCATTGGAATAGAGATCAGCCTGGTAGCCAGTCGAGACCAGTCAGCCAATTCATCAGAAATCTTGGAAAAGGTTGCACTTACAGTATCCCATGTGTTAATTCCAGCCTTGAAGGCGTGTTCGAGGAGAGGAAGAGCTTCATCTTCCTCTAACACCCACTTCCGCCAGTCTTTGCTTCCGTATGACATGGCCCCAAGGATAATCTTCGAGACTTTCAAACCGGATTTGCCAAGTCTGTTATAGCCCATGCTCGTGAGCGGTGGTCCTGTGATAAGGTCTTGAACGTAGCCATGCTGAGGAGACATGATAAAGTTGAAGAAAGGATGAGTGCAAACAATTGGTCTCTAGAATGATGTGTTTTTGTCAAGAAATTGGACTACATGCAAAGGCAAAGAGGTTCTTTATACTTACCCATGGCCATACTCAATAACTATTAATTGATATGCTCATGTTGATGAATCGGTTGTAAGTCAACCCGCCTGCCATGGTCCCTGGGCACAACATGTAAGCGCTAACACCAGAAAGGGCTCATGCCACGAGAGCACGTCCTCCTTGTTCGGTTCCATGATCCGAACTAAACCTAATGAGGTTCCAAACTACGAGTTTTAGTACGACCCGCAGCCCGCTGACAGGTCGGTGTAACTGAAGGTAAGAGATGCGACGAACTACCAACTTGTTCTCAATGCAGGTATCGGACTTGAAGAACATGAACACGCCAGGCGGAGTTTCGAAGCCATGGAAGCAGATATCATCATGTTATCCCCAAGATGCATCTTATAAAGACATCGATAACTTCACATCAGGCTGGCGGTACATACACAGCTCATTCTTCACTTGAAGTCCCTTCGCTCTCCAATTCATCGCAATGGTATCCCTCACAGACGGTCAAAAAGCTACTATCAGTCCCGAGGCAGTCGAATTTCTCAACAACGTCCGGCATCCTCCACTAGCAAACGCAATTTCTTCCTTCGTTACTTCACCATGTCGTGTGCCTGGTCTTCGAGAAACCTTCAGCGAGAAGACAGCACCTGGCGAAGCCACGCTGATCGAGAAACACAAACTCAACATCACCGAGCATGTCATTTTTGGCGTTCCAGTCGTTCTCATTGAGCCTCCAATCATCAAGCCTGGAAAGGAGAAGAAGGTATTGTTCAATATCTTTGGAGGCGCTTTCATCATGGGCAGTCCAAAGGATCGCGCTGCGTTGACTATGGCTGTTGAATTGGGTGTCCGCGTCTACTCTGTCGCCTATACCAAATCTCCTGAGGCTAAATATCCTGAAGCTCGCAATCAGTGCCTTGCTGTCTACCGAGAGCTCCTTCAATGCGGTCCTCCTGGAGGCTCGCCCATTGACCCATCTGACATTTACGCCATGGGATGCTCTTCAGGAGCCCAGATCCTCGTTTCAATGCTCCTCATGGCGCAGAAGGAAGGTCTTCCCATGCCTACTGCCGGTGTTTACCTTTGCACTCCCGCTATAGACTTGAGCGGAGCAGGCGACTCAATGGTCTTCAACTCCTTGGGCCGCGACATTATGCCTGTCAGTCTTCTCACGGGCATGGTCTCTCAGAACTATGCTCCCAAGGGCATTGATTTGATGGATCCTCTTTACTCTCCCATCTACGCTGAGTATGATGAGACCTTTCCACCGACAGTCATAACAGTCGGGACACGGGATTTTGCTCTCAGTCATGGGATACGCTTTTATTGGAAGTTGAGAGAGGCTGGTGTGAGGGTAGAGCTTTTGGTGTCGGAAGGAATGTGGCATGGCTTTAATTGGGATCCTGTTATACCGGAGGCACTTCGGGCTCGTGCTGCGGTGATCAATTTCCTTGAGAATGGACAGTAGAGAAGACATCCATCATAATGATGTCGGAATTGATCAGAAGTCAACCCGTGGAGTTTTAAATCGGATTTCGTTTGGCATAATTGAATATTCGCATATTGATTAATAAGATACATAGCCAGACTTCGGCAATGCTCTGTCAATTTTCTGTGTCCAAAACATGGTTCAAAACTCAAGATATGATGTCGCAACAACGTGCTCTGTTACCACATTCAGCTAAACAATCCAAGACACTATGACGAAGTCAAAATAGCGCTGACCGCAGCGACCGTCGTTTGCGGAGGCTAGCCTACGAACTTACGCAGCATATGCATGTATGAGGGCTCGCCCAGACTCTAGCCTCTTTGACCCCAGCCCTTTGCGTCACTGACTTGAGCCTCAACTCCAACTACTTCTCGCCAGTTCTATTCCCTCAATCATTGCAAACTCTCAATTCCTCAAGTATCTTCTACTGTGCAACCCAAAATTCATCCACCATGAACACGGACTTCTCGCCCTCAACCATAGTCTCGGCACTGCCTCTGCTCTTCGGAGTGACCGGCACGAGCATTGGCATCTACAGCTTCGTATCGCCATACAACGCCATTCGTCTCTTTGGTCTTCAGAATCCGACTACTGAAAAGGCTACTACCTCTCCGCATTCTGAGGCCTTTCAGAAATCGCTCATCTACGCATCTGGTTTGCGAAATCTTGGCACAGGTCTCAGCACGCTTAGCCTCTACGCCTTCTGGCAATTCTCGCCCATCTGCCAGGTCAGTCCGTTGGCTGCTGCAATCACCAAGAAATGCATGGGTATCTGCTTCATGTGCGGAACATTCGTTGGTATTGGCGATGCTGTTATTGTGCGGCAATTCGCCAATAAGGATTACGTCCAAGGGGAGAGTGAGGCCAAGGCTACGGAGGCTAGTATCAGTCATGCTGTGACTGGTGTGCTTATCCTCGCAACAGGCCTCTTCTTGTATCTTTGAGAGGGCATTTGGTTTCTTCAGTGGCGGATGTACCGGTCCTGTAACAACAACTTCATGTCTCGACTCTCTATGATTCATCATTTGCATTCACGTTCTGCATCGCATCAAGCACACGATTTTCAAATTGTATCAAATTAATTTCCAATCAATCTTCATTATTCATACACAGATTCAGGTTCGGTTTAATGCTTGCGGTGCGCTCAGCTGGTGTCGCCAGTATCATGAATGGCATTTGGTACAGCTCTCTCAATGCCTTCTGGTAGCTTCTCCTGCAGCTTTTGGGGAACCATAGAAGCATTGCCGCCATCTTTGGCATGTGATTTGTCGGGCGACTGGCCCATATCGGTACCGGTGGGGTGAATCTGTCTCGTCAGAATTGTACATGTATAACGGACTGGGAATATTTGACATACAGAATTGGGGAGGCTTTCTTCTAGACCCTTGGGAACCTGTCGTGCGATACTCTCAGGAACCTTGGAGGGACCTGTCGCGTGAGACATACCCTGGCCCCTTTCATTTTGATAGACTCCAGACATATTGATAGTGTGATTATTGGTGATAAAGGTGATGGTGTTTACTAAAAATGTAGAGTTGAAAATAAAGTAATTCTTGGCGCGTTTGGGGCTAGATTTATATGGCTCAGGCACGAATGTGAGGAATGACAAACGTCATTGATGTTTCGTGTGTATCAAATGCAGGGGCTTTTTAATGCCATACAAAAATGCGATCATACGGAAAGCATAATGATATCGAAGATCGTGAGGTGGTGAAAGGGCATTGGCTGTGGACATGATCGACGATGAGCTGTCACCGTCGCTGGCTGAGTGGCTGGCTGTTGATGACGTAGAGGATCCCCGCCTGTCACCTCGCTAAGCTCCTCCTGTAATGAGATGAGAGAAGACATTTTGCGAGCCAACCAAACAGATTGTGAGAGGCATCATATTTCGGTAGGATCGGGATCGGAATATTATGCACAGTACGTTATAATTCTTGGATGGCATGTGTTGGGGCTATATGTTGTCGCGGCTATGCTGATTGTGCATTGTGTTCCGCAATGCCTGGGCGGCGCGACACACGTCAGCTATGCCCGGTGAAAAGAGGCAATGAGACCCGGGCACAGATCAAGCGCCAAACAAATCAATGCTGACATTCACTACTATGAGCATGGCAAAGAAGACGCAGGCATGTTTGTACAATAACATTTTGAGATTTTTGCCCAATAAAGGGTTATCATCCGGAGTCTTGACTTGAGTTCGGGCTGTTGTTGGATCGTGAATTCACATCACGTTGAAGAAGTGACATGAAAGCGGCATCGGTTACCACCCACCTCGGCACTAAGACAAAGGCAAAAGATTAAAGGAAAAGATCAATGTTTATAACACTTGGTCTTTGTGTTTTCTTCATCGAAATGCTATAGGAAAGGAAAGGAAAGATATCACAAGGCAAAATGAGTGATGACCGTAGGGTAGGCGACAGACCAGAAGAAGATCAGTGAAGATGATGCCTTAACAAAAGACTGCGGCACAGGCGCCTGCTTTTGCTAGTATATTAACTCACAAAATCTGCCTACCCTTGCCCAATCGTAGTACCATAATCTTATCGCCACGTGATCTGGCGTCTGCCACGAGACAGTCAACGCGTTCCGCCATGCGGAAGGAACGAAGGTGGGAGCCTGGGAGCCTGGTAGCCTGTCATTGCCATTCGCAAAAGATCCAATTTTCGCCTTCCCCATCACCGCAATTGTCTCAAGTATTATCGCATATCATCTGTTCAATTGACCAAAAGAAACCTGTCATTTCTCTCGTTCATCCGACAGCAAAATGGGAATACCCGATGACGACTTCGACTCCGGGGACGCGCTCTTTGAAGATGTGGATGAAGATGACCTCATTTTCGACGGGATTGAAGAAGAAGATCTAATCGGCAAGACCCCCGGAAAACACAGCCGAGGCACAGAGAACGACAATGTACCTGTCAAGAAAGCGCGAGTTGGCTCTGTGAGCACGACCAACGGCAAGCTTGGTGAAACCCAACGAATTCAGATTGCGCAAAGGATATTGGCAGACAACTTCCGCTACAAATCGTTTCGACATGAGCAAGAGGCTGCCATCAGCAGACTTCTCAATGGGGACAATGCGCTCGTTGTGTTTCCCACCGGAGCTGGAAAGTCCCTCTGTTACCAGGTATGCATCGCCTCAACGCACATCAAGGGCCTTCTGGCTGACACTCCTCCAGATTCCTGCCATCGCTTTTCCAGAAGTGGACAAACTCACCAAAGAGCGACATGCCGATGATTCCGGCATCACAATTGTCGTCTCGCCGCTGATTGCTTTGATGAAAGATCAAGTCGACGCACTCAAGCGAAAAGGCATTGCAGCGGAGTGTATGGATTCAACAAAGACCTGGGATGAACTTCAACAGATCAACAAAGATCTCCGCGAGGGTAAGCTGCGAATATTGTACTGCGCCCCGGAGCGTCTCAACAACGAGGGATTCGTCGGCATGATGAAGCACGTCAAAGGAGGAGTCAGATTGATTGGTGTGGACGAAGCGCACTGTATCTCAGAGGTATGATTCTCTGTTTCATCTATTTCTGGAATCTGACTGACATTCATCCAGTGGGGGCACTCATTCCGTCCAGACTACCTAAAAGGTTTTCATCCGTCGCTCAGACTCACCCTTTGACATAAGCTGACTCTGCCCAGTTGCACGATTCGTCAGAGAGATTCAAGCAGAGCGTGTCATCTGCCTCACAGCCACAGCCACACCTCCCGTCATCGACGACATTTGCAAAGCTTTTGATATTACCGAAGATGGTGTTTTTAGAACATCAGTGTATCGACCAAAGTAAGCACCCGCAATCTTGTGAGCTATTCTGAACTTTGCTGACTTGACTCTCAGTCTGCGACTGGAAGCAGAGGCTGTTGGAGAGAAGGATGACAAGTACAAGCTTCTGTATGAGTTCTTGAAGACACATCCTGGTTCGACTTTGATCTACGCTACTCTTCAGAAGGTTGTTACCTCTTTCCGACTTTCTGTATCACCCAACGCTGACATGTGACTCAGCAAGCCGAAGAGTTGGCGGAGCATCTCACTAAGAAGGGATTTCCTGCTGCTCACTTTCATGCGGGCATGAAAGTCGAGGAAAAGAAGATGATTCAGGATGAGTTCATGACATCCAAAATCCAAACGGTGAGTTTAACTGCAATGATGAGATGAGCAGTACTGATGGTGGTCTAGGTTGTTGCGACAATCGCCTTTGGCATGGGCATTGACAAGCCAGGTATGTCAGCATGCCACCTCACAGTGCAAGACTAACATCTGCAGACATCCGCAACATCATCCACTGGGATGTCCCAAGCACAGTGGAAGAGTATTGTCAGCAAGTAGGCCGCGCAGGCCGTGACGGTAAACAGAGCTACTGCATGCTGTATCTCTGCCGAGAGGACTTCTGGATCCGCGAGAACTTTGCCCGTGGCGATCTCCCCTCTCGCCAATCCCTACGCGAGCTTCTTCAAGATATCTTCGACGGCGATGTCGTCAATCTTGCCAAAGGCGAGACTTTCAAGGTCAGCCACTATCAGCAGTCTACGAAATTCGACATTCGCATGAGCCCTCTCAGTGTGATCTATGCGGCGCTCGAGTTGAAGTTCAATCTTATTCGTGCTACGACACCGGAGTACAGCTCGTACAAGTTCGAGGCAACGTCAAGTTACTTCCCTCGTCTCAAGGCTCTCAATACACCGGAGAGCAAAGCCATCCTTCAACATGCCAAAAAGGCTAAGAAGTTCCATACTATCGATCTGACCCAGGTAGCGAACACAGAGGGCCTACGACGAAATGATCTTGTCAATCTACTCAACGATCTCAACAACAATGGTGCTATTGTCCTCACCGTCGGCGGCGTGGAACAAAAGTACAAAGTCCTGGACAAACTGCCCAAGACCGACAGCGCAATCGACAAACTGACGGACGAGCTTTACGAAGACCTTAAGAGGCGCGAGAAGCAAGCTCTAGACCGTCTGAAAGAAGTCGTCAACTTTGTCACATCTCCCAAATGTTTCGGCGTCGCTATCGCAGAGCACTTTGGCATGGATCTACCCGACAAGGCGAAGAAGTGCGGCCACTGCACGTTCTGCTATCAAGGTCAACGGGTTGCACTGCCGCCTGCGTCGCCGAAGAAGGTTGATAGGGCGGCGGTTGCCCAGGTGCTTGCGGCGACGGATGTCCGCGATGATGCGCGATTCCTGGCGAGGATCGCATTTGGCATCAAGAGCCCTCGTGTTGGAAAGCTTAAGCTTGACAAAACGAAAGCATTTATGTCGATGGCGGATCAGGATTTTGATGTGAGTTGCTTTATACCTCCGATGAAGCTTTACTAACACTCCCCAGGCGATTTTGAAGGAGTTCAAAAAGGCTTGCAAGGAAAAAGATGACTGATGAGTGTTGTCCAACTTTGTGTGCCGTGTTTGCTGTTTGAGATGGTGTTGAGGACTTTGGGATCGTACGGGTTATCAGTCTCTGGAGTTACACGGATGGAGTACATTGTCGGTCAGTTTAATCTAGCTTGACTGTAAGCATATGTCTTGTGCTGTTATCTCTAGGGCGGTGTTACATATGATGACATGAAAGGCTATGTAATCTATCATGATGTTTTTCTGTCTCACGTTTGCGTTGTACACGGCCATCATGAGCCTTCTTCCACGCGGAATTATGTCATGTATCACGAAGACATCAAGCAGCCAGAAAAGAAGTCCAGTTTGTTGTGATTAGGGATGATTGACTGGTCCCCAATGTTGTGTTGTCTTATGTGGACTCTCGTTGTTTCTTTCGGGGCTTCATTCAGCTCAGAAAATAGTCTTACGCTTACTCCGACATCATTGTTTCACCATTCGTAGACTGTCAGATTGCGTAGCCTTGCATAAAACATTGACAGGACGTGCACTGACGAGACCCTCCAGCTGAAGATGTTCCGAGATCCGCGTGAAGCGACATTGCACAGCAGAATGCAGTGGATTGAACCTGGCACGTGACCCGGAGCGCGTCCGAAGCGATGGAAGAGGATGGATGCCAATCCACTCACTCACTGTCTGTTCGCCTCGAGAAGCCAAAAAACAACGCACTTTGTGGTCTTAGCAGCTTACTGTTCATTTATTTCCCAAGCTAAATTATTAATTAGCACCGTTTTGCGATCTGCGACCGGCCACTAAGTTAGAAGCTAAGGCTGACATTTTTCGCCCATGGGTCTGGTCTTTCGCTGTAGAATGAACCGTGCGACATTCCAGGGACTGGCTGAAGTCCCCGTGCAGAGGGATAAAAAAAACACCAGACGGAATGAGACGAGACGGGCAGACCGAGGAGGGAAAAAAGTCAAACGTTAGCTGCCTTCTAGAATAAAGTGTCGTGTTCTTTTCTGGTGGTGTTGTTGTCCTGAGGTTAGCGTCTAGGCAAATGCTCCGAGGTGCTGGAAATGGCGTCATAATGGCAGATTGCGACTTTTTTTTTCTTTCTTCGCTCTTCTTCTCGCATTCACATTCAAACTTTGATGGGGGAAGCCGAACCGAACCCGATGGTTGGTAGCGAAATGAAACAGAGCAAGAGAAAGTTACATTCGGCATCGTTTTATGTGTCTAGTTTTCCCTGTTTTCTCGTTTCCCGTGTTTTTATGCAGAATGCCAAATTGCATGCAGGGGAAAAATCAGGAATTGTGATGGCGTCAGTGCACTAGACATGGGGAGGGGCTATAACCGATGTGTCTTGGCTATTGTCTCTCTCAAAGAAAGACAGAGTGATGGAAACAGTATTTGCATTGAACAGACTTAAAAAGAGGGCTGATCTCGGGGTAACGTTGATCTGCTCTACTCAATCTGCATTACCCGTGCAAGTCCGTGGGAAAACTCACTGATACTATTTTTATGAGATGCGCGATGCAAGTGACATGCTTGGTCCTTGTCTTGCTGTCCGTCCGTGGGGTTATACTGTAGATACTGTAGAGTCTAATACTGTACGGTACCTGACCTGACCCGATGAATCAATTTATTATTCAAGGGATTAAGGAGTGGGGCCACATAAGAATTTGGTGTCTTTACTTGTAACATGAAATGAACGCCCTGTTTTTTCTTGACGTAACGGGCCCTCAACGGTTCATTATGGCATGGTCAGCCACAGGGACAGTCAGTCAGCAGAGCATGCGCATGTTTAATGCTACAGTATATGTTCCCATGATATGGATTGACTTTTGTTTTCTGGGTCTGGGTACACGCATCAAGTATTGCGCGTATACGAGGCTTTGTTCCCCTTCTCTCGACCAAAAATAGTAACTGTGCTTTTTTGGCTGACAGGATTAGACCATCCTGACCATCAAAATCCATGCCACCACCCAAAGCAAAGGACTCTACGTCACCCTCTCACCAACCAAAACCGCCCTGAGCTGGCATAAACTGGAGACGCTAGTTTTTCACTCTAGGCGATCAGCAGTGAATGGGATGGATCCATACCTATTACCCAGTTATTATAACATTTTTCTCGAACTGTGTTGGCTACAGCTTCTGACTGATGCGATGGATCGAAAAACAAGAAGACTGATCAGACAGCCTGACAATACCGTACCGTACCGTACCTGATTCCATAGACTGTAGTAGCACAAGCTCGCACCAGCCCACAATCCCATCCATCTGAAAGCTTCCTGTCCCGTTCCATTTTTCGCGTGACTTTTTCCACACTCTTCTCTTCCTTTTCCCCATCACAGACAGAAGTAGCTGTTTTGTTGTTACCTCTCGTTTTCCTCAAGAGAAAGTACAGAGCCATTCTTGTGAAAAAAGAAGGTTTCTTCCATTACTCTACTCGCATACCTAATTCCCCATAATCTTTACTGCTTATTGTCCCTCGTTTAATTCACCCTTTTTATTTTGGCGCCCCATTGCATCACCTATTCGTTTTTTTGTGCCGGCACTCCCGATATCGCGAATCGCATGTCCACCATCGGCTAGACCTGGGGTTTTCTGGAAATAAAGAAGAAGGGATCGATACAATATATTTGAAAGCGTTTCCGAGTTCAACGAGAGCGCAAAAACGACAGGCAAGATGGTTTTTAACGAACATGGCCAAGGGAAAGGCCCAAACTATGATGCGCCACGAGAGATGCAAGATCTACCCGCTGGCCAGGCAGTAAGTTACAGTTAAGCCTCCGACAGTTACAGCGACTGTTACAGGGCAGCTGCTCCAGCAACAGCCCTGCAGCAGCCTCAACTGTCGCAATCAATTTTGACGACCGTTTCTGACATTCTTTTTCTTGCAGTATCACTTTCGCGAATCCGACGACGCAAATGTCTCCAACAGATCGCCCGTGAGCAACCCGAGCAACCCATACGAACCCGACTATGATCAATTGTCCCCCCCTCCCATGCTGGGCGCCCAGCGTCCCGTCCCCGAGCAAAACGAGTCGAGCCGCGATCTTCTGCACAATTCCTACCATGGCAGTATAGGCCAGGCCAGCTTCGACAATGGCAGCTTCGGTCACAGCAGCTATGGCCCCGGCGCTTTCGGCCATTATCCTCCCGACCAGCACGGTCGCATGCCTGGCTCGCCGGGCTACGAGTACCCAGAGCCTGAATACGATGTCGAAGCTTCACGTCTCGCTGAGTCGCGTCTCTCGGTCATGCACCGGGCGCCCACAATGCAGGAATGGGATCAGAATGGCGAGGCGCTCTCTGTCCCTCCTGACTTTGCTCGCGGCGGTCGCCCCGACTCGACATACCAGGAATTTGACGTCGACGAGAGCTGGATGATGCGACAGCAACAAGCACAGCTTGGCGCTGGCGGTCTCGGTCGCTCAAAGACCCGTAAGATCAAGCTTGTCCAGGGCTCCGTCCTCAGCATTGACTACCCCGTTCCCAGCGCTGTCAAGAACGCCATCGAGCCCAGGTACCGCAACGGTCCTGGAAGCATGGAGGAGGAATTCACCAAGATGCGCTACACAGCTGCTACCTGCGACCCTAACGACTTCACCCTGCGTAACGGCTTCAACCTCCGCCCGCGAATGTACAACCGTCACACCGAGCTCCTCATCGCCATCACCTATTACAACGAAGACAAGGTCCTCCTCGCGCGTACCCTCCACCATACAATGAAGAACATTCAGGACATTGTGAACCTGAAGCGATCCAAGTTCTGGAACAAGGGAGGTCCAGCCTGGCAGAAGATCGTGGTGTGTCTCGTCTTTGACGGTATCGATAAGGTCGATAAGAACGTCTTTGATGTTCTCGCGACTGTCGGTATCTACCAGGATGGTGTTCTGAAGAAGGATGTCAACGGAAAGGAAACGGTCGCCCACATTTTCGAGTATACTAGTCAGATCTCCGTGACGCCCGACCAACAGCTCGTCCGCCCCGATCCCGACAAGCCGCACCGCAACCTACCCCCCGTGCAGTTCATTTTCTGTCTCAAGCAGAAAAACAGCAAGAAGATCAATTCGCATCGCTGGCTGTTCAACGCCTTTGGCCGCATTCTGAACCCAGAAGTTGCCATCCTTATCGACGCCGGAACGAAACCTGGCCCGCGCGCCCTCTTGTCCCTCTGGGAAGGCTTCTATAACGATCGTGACCTGGGCGGTGCCTGTGGAGAGATTCACGTTATGCTTGGTAAAGGAGGAAAAATGCTTCTCAACCCGCTTGTCGCGGTGCAGAATTTCGAGTATAAGATTTCCAACGTCCTCGATAAGCCACTGGAAAGTGCCTTTGGATACGTCAGTGTCCTTCCCGGTGCCTTTTCAGCGTACCGCTTCCGTGCGATCATGGGACGGCCATTGGAACAGTACTTCCACGGAGACCACACACTCTCCAAAACACTAGGCAAGAAGGGTATTGACGGAATGAACATCTTCAAGAAGAACATGTTCCTTGCCGAGGACCGAATTCTCTGCTTCGAATTAGTCGCTAAGGCGAGTCAAAAGTGGCATCTGAGCTACATCAAGGCGTCCAAGGGCGAGACCGATGTGCCTGAAGCCGCCGCTGAGTTTATCGGCCAGCGACGACGATGGCTCAATGGATCTTTCGCCATGTCTCTCTATTCTCTTATGCATTTTGGACGAATGTACGGCTCTGGCCACAACCTCATTCGACTCTTTTTCCTGCACATCCAATTCGTGTATAACTTGCTCAACGTCCTCTTCTCTTGGTTCTCGCTCGCCGCTTTCTACCTCACCACCACGATTATCATGAAGCTTGTCGGAACGCCGCAGGTCTTGTCCGGGTACCATGGTTGGCCGTTCGGCGACACAGCCACGCCAATTGTCAACGTCCTCATCAAATACATCTACATCGCCTTCCTCGTCTTGCAATTCGTCCTTGCGCTTGGTAACAGACCCAAGGGCGCGCAATACACCTACGTTCTCTCCTTCATGGTCTTCGGTTTGATCCAATTCTATCTCCTCGTATTGACTGGTTACCTCGTCTACCGAGCCTTCACTGGAACGCCAATTGAGGAGCAGATCTCTTTCGAGTCCGGACAAGCCTTCTTCGATAGTTTCTTCGGAGGCGATACTGGTGTCGCAGGTCTAATCATCATCGCCCTGATCACCATCTACGGCCTCAACTACATTGCGTCCTTCCTCTACCTCGACCCATGGCACATGTTCCACTCCTTCCCCCAGTATCTCGTCCTCATGTCAACCTACATCAACATTCTGATGGTGTACGCCTTCAACAACTGGCACGACGTGTCTTGGGGTACCAAGGGTTCCGATTCCGCCGAAGCCCTGCCCTCGGCCCACATCGTCAAGGATGAAAAGGGCAAGGAAGCCGTCGTCGAAGAAATCGAGCAAGAACAGACCGATATCGACAGCAAGTTCGAAAAGGTCGTGTGGCGAGCCCTCGCGCCCATGAGCGAGATGACGGAAGAGCAGCCGGAGAAGAAGGACGTCGAAGATTCCTATAAGTCTTTTCGAACGGGTCTGGTCATTCTCTGGTTGCTTTGCAACATTGTTCTCATCGTCTTTGTCACAACAGACGATTTCATCACTCTCGGCGTATCTGTAAGTTACCCTCCACTTTTTGTCATTATTCAACACATGCTAACAGCCTTTATAGAAAGCCGCAGATGTTCGCACGCCCATGTATTTCCGCTTCCTCCTCTACGCGACAGGTGTGCTGTCTATTGTCCGCTTCTTTGGTTTCCTCTGGTTCATTGGACGAACCGGCATCATGTGCTGCATTAATCGGCGATAAAAAGTCTGGAGCAAAGGAAACCGATACCTTGCTTGTCAATGTCTTAACGAATTATCATTTTTACTACATTCATGGGTTGCACGGGAAAATCCGGTGTGATTTCTTCTTTTAGGGTTGGGAGATACGGGACGAAGGGGTTTTGTGTTACTATTCGGTGTGCTACTGCCACGAACTTTTACATACTGGCGTTACTACATAGGTAGATTGTTTTCGGATTCTTAATCTAATCCATATTGTACATCTTAAATGTCTCACGTCTTTCGTCCTATGCACTTGTGTGAGTTGCCTTCAGATACATTATCATTACTCGTGATAATATGGTTGAGTCGAATCGCCATGTGAAGTTCAAATGCTTGATAGCCCTGTATTACATATTAACTTTCTTCTAATCGAGTCTGCTCAGTCTACCCAAGGTCCTTCTCCGCCAAGCACACGTCTGTCAGCTCATCGTACATGTAGAGCATCTAACATTATATCCTCGAAAGCTTGGCCTTGAACTCTTGCTTCCACTCAGCTTCCTGCCTCTTCCATCTCCAACGATCCAACTTGGGAAGAAACATGTTACTCCAGATCACCAACCACCGCGGGTTAAATGGTGGCAGGATACGGCCTGTCGTACCTTTGACAGGTTCTTGAGCCATTTCCCTGAACCATTCGAAAAATGCTTCGTAGTCGGGACCGATGGTGTAGTACTCCTTTCCTCCTTTTCTTTCTTCAACGCGTTTGCGCTCCCATTCATATTGCTCTTCGATGCCTGGGAGGGGCTTGGAGCGGCCTGCTAGGAAGCGAGCGACTGCTACGGCTTGCCATTCATAGGCCTTGAATGTGAAACTTCCGATCTAATAAGGTTAGCTAGGATCCAGATTGCGATGGCGAGTCGTCTTACCATTCCGATAAAGGTCAGCGTTGGATCCTCGATATCCCAAGTATGCTGATAAACTCCCGGCAATCGACGGTGAGCGTTCTTGACACGCTCTTGAACAGCAGGGAGGAACGGAAAACTGAAGGTGTAACCAGTTCCATAGATGATGTGGTCTATATCGTCAAGATAAGACCCATCAGTGAAGTAGACACGTCCGGTTCTGGGGTCTAAGCGATCGATGGCTGGCTTGACGGAGATCTTGGGATGCTCCAAAGGAACCCATCCGTAAAACTCGATAGGTTCGTCTCGCACGGAAGCGTATACTGGACCACCGACGTGGTCTAGAACTTCGTACATTATTTCGACAGAGGAGACTGAAGCTCCTACCACAATAACGCGCTGCTAACTGTCAGTATGAAACGCCCCGTTATTGATAGCTCGGAATGGAAGCGTACCTTTCCCTTGTAATTTCGACCCGCTCTGAAATGCTTGCTGTGTACGATGGCACCGGGGAATCGATGATCATACTCCAAGAAACCTTCAACGAGTGGAAACCAGGGCACGTTGTAATGGCCTGATGCAACAACCACAGCATCAAAAGTCTCCTTCCACCAGTAATTACTACCGTTGACAACCTTTCGCAGGGTAACTTCCCATTCGTCCTTCACCTTGACGACGAGCTCGACTGAAGTTCTCAGCTCAAGCAATCTATCGTGCCCACCACGGATAAAAATGTCTTCGATCCATTGTCGGACAACTGTGTGATGGCGATAAGGCGCACCCGGACCATACTCTTTCAAAGTTTGTGGCGATAGTCTGTTCGGCAACGGTTCCTCGGTAAAGCTCATAATCTCAGGCGCAATGTTACTATGCAGATTCTCGTGAAGAGGCGAATCAGAGTATCTTTGCTGGTGACTATTGATCTTCTCATCAATTGGCGTCACAGCTGGTAAATACTCTGGTATGGGGACAGGCTCATCCGCAGTGCCATTGACCAGCGCTTCCAGCGAGGGGACTTTGGGCGGTAGATGTGGTGTGTAGACCCTTTTTAAAGTTCAATTGAGGTTCCTATCAAAGGGGAAAAGGAGTGGTATCATACCATGTTCCTCCGACTATAACTCTGCGATCAAAGACACGAATCGTGTCAAAAGCGCCTTCTTTGACGAGAGCGTCTGTGGCGATTGCGCCGGCTGGTCCGGCTCCTATGACGGCCACGCGTCGAATGTTGTGAGGCATTTTGTGAGGGTTTGTTGTCTCCCTTTACTAAGGTTAAAATTAGGGATCCTCGCTGGAGATTCTCATCGCGCGACCGAGAGGAATGAGCTCAATCAATTGAGCCAAGAAAATGAACGAGCCTACGCGTTCAATCGGTATCTCTATGAGGGAGGTTGGTTGTAGCGACAGTCTGTACCGATGCAATGATATGATATGAGATGAGCTGAGGTGAGAGGTTGGCCGAGGTTCAAATTCAATTAAAGGTGGCTGACTTGACTGGTGAGCGCGTTCAAGCGTGGCGCCGTCAACGTAAGCTGTTTCGTGTTTTTTTATTGACTGACCTGACGTTAGTTGAAAGAAAAAGTAAGCGCTGTTACCAGGCCAACTTTTTCTAGCAAGCCACTGGCACTCGTATTTTCGCTCTACGTTTCAGCTTTTGCCAAGCTGCGTCGAATATCCTCGAAGATTTTCTGGAGCGATTGATCCGGGGTTCTCCACATACAGAGTCACCTTATAGAGCTTCTTTCTTGATGTTACCTATTTTTATCACATGTCTGTGCAAAGAAATCACGCGATTTTTGACAAGGTCTTATGCATGTCATCCAGAAGGTTAAACTAAAGCAAGGCACAGATCATAGAAACTGATCGACATGAATAGTGTGTGAATTGCTTCATTATTGTATAGGAAATGGCCAATATTACCGACGACGCCTTTGCTAATAGACAGACCACATTGTTCAATAAGGACTCCTGGAGTCTGATACATGCACAATTGTTTCATTCTTGACCATGATACGGCCAACGCCTGTATAGGCTGCGGCAATTGAGGAACTTGGAAGAGTCACCGAGGCCGTATGTCCATGTCGCCTATCGCCCTCGCTTTCGGCCACTGAAGCCATTGATGTATCACTCGCGCTCGGTTCGAATTCGGTGAGCTGTTGTGTAGAGCTCGATCCGTCTTTAGGTATCGTTCCAAGACGGATTGAATGCTTTGTTTGATGGCTTCGGGGGTAGTTGCGACGGTAATCGTTGGATTGCGAGTCAATGGTCGAAGCAGGGTTCGTGCATGTGAAGAGATATAGACACGCTGGTCGGATGATTGGTAGACAGGCTGTGTATTGAGCTATCAGTATGCTGTGAATGCAACCTCGTCTGGGAGAGGGACTTACTCGATATTGTCACCAAATTCACCTCAACTGAGGCCCATATGATGATGGGTGCCAGTTGATAAGTCATATCCTCCGATTTGTTATTGAAGCGGGTAGCCACGGTGATAATGACTATACCAGCAACACAAACACTGTTGGCATGTTAGGTGGGAGTTCAGGAAGCCTACAGACACAACTTACAGAGCACCAAAGGTGAATAAGAGGCAGATTGCTAGCTTTTGAAGACCAGGGAGCTGGAGTTTCTGGATTTGAACGATGGGCAGAATCAAAATGCCAACGTCTATTAAGACGTGTGCAAGAACAGTACCAAAGAAGAAGTCTGCACTCTTGATAGGACACACAAAGTCTTTGACATTTGGGTCCCAGAAGGCACGTACGGGATAGCAATGGAATGTGGTAAGAAAGATCTAAAAGCCATGTATAAGCTCGAGTCGCGGCTGGGTAGTAACCATGATGACTTACACGAACAAGGATCCAGAGAATAGAACAGGTTAACAGAATTGAGATAGCAAATTGGATATTAGCGACGCGGAACATGCGCCAGTAGAAGGACAAGATGGAGATCTTTCCAAAGAAGAGTGTGAAGGCGTAAAGGTGTTCGATGATGAACAGGTACCATTTAGTAGTGTAGCTGGCATTTTCAGCAGTCATACCATCGATATTGTCCGAGTGTAAGCCGAAGCCGTGATGTATCCCTAAGAGAAAGAGACATCAGTATAGTGAAGCATAGGGCTGACGATCAAACATACAGATTGGAAGCATGGTGGCCCAGGCTACCGCAGTTAACTATCCGCTGTTAGCAAAGTGTTCCGGGTTGTAGATTACATGATAGACATACGTAGCAGAGTATAGCAAAGTAGTCATCCCACCAAAGCTTCACTCTCGTTATTCTTCGGCTGGACAGTCGTAGGATGAGACATATGGTAGCAGCTGGGAATGTGATGAACTCAGCAGCCCACAAATCAGGCTGTAAAGAGCGCATTATAATAGGTAATATTAAGAAAAGCAAGGCAAAGAAAGCAAAGATGATTTACAAGATCAGTGATCTACCGGCCGGGAAGAGAGTGGGACCACGCTGGGATATTATACGCTCGCCGAGGAAGGCTGTAGATCGGTTCATGCGGCTGGGAATGGGATGATGAGAGCCTCGACCTTGGCCTAGACAAGTCGGGATTAAGGCTGCATATGCAGCCATCACGCATAATCTTCAAATTAGTGCACGTCGATTCGGGAATAGTCCAATCGATTATGAGCCTCAAGCCGAGGAGATCTGGGCATCTGCAAGCCTAAAAGCCAACAATCCGCCACCGAGTATCTGCAATTCAACCACACAAGACGCTAGACAGAGTTTGGGCAACGGATAAGCAAGAGGCTTCATGCAATTTAGCCTTAATAAATGATCCGAGTATCCGGGGGCAGCAGGTCAACGCGTTGGTCAGTAAGAGGACCGTTCAATATTCAGGGCGTTAAAGCAGGGCTCAGCCTGAAGACGATGGCCAGAGCGCTCTACCAAGTACCAACACAGAATACAGCGTTTCATTTCAGAAGCTTTGTCACTTGTTCCGACCCATCTGATTTGCTATCCAGCTTGTGGCGTCGAGTAGTTGCCTGTTAGCTTTGAACTCTATTTCTGATCGAAGTGAACTGCAGTTTGAGCTTTGTGCCAGCGCGATCCTTTCTCTCCGTAGTTTGTTTCAAACTGTGAGACTATTGAGGTGGCAATAGAGTGATGGCGTGATTCTTCGATAATAACATCTAAGCGTCGGAAATTAAACACAAGATCTGGAAGAGAAGATGAAGTTTGCTTTTACAAACTTGACAAGGTCAAGACCCGAGACTAATGCAAGCCCAGGCTATCCCGCAAAATCTCTCGAGTCCAAGGCTTTGACCGAAAGCCAATTGATCGTTGTTTCCCAAATTGACGTGTACTAGATCACATCTGTCCCGTGTCCTTCTCCTTATGATGAAAGTGGTGACTTTTGAGCGATGACTTGGACAGAACAGGCTTTTACGTCGTCAGGGTTCCGGTAACGATTAGGTTTGAGGCGAACGGTCCTTGGGCAATCTCGCAAGTCGCAACCAGACACCCTACAAGAGCCGGGGCCAGAGACCGGCATTTGCCTGCAAGACATCGATTTCAGGGTATCATCTGCCCTAGATAGAGTTCAAACGGATGCTAGGATAGTATTCCCAACCGTTAGTCGATGATCATTGTACCAATTTTATCTTTTCATGCCTCGAAACGCATATGCCGCTTTATGCACAAAACTTTTCTAACTCTATGAGGGAAACGCTATAGCAGAAATGATGCCAGAATGATCCGATTTTGGGACACATCATGAGCTACCCGGCTTGATATCACAGATGTTGCGGGGAGTCTCCAGATCATCGTGCCGAGCATGAGATCCGGGACGCGTCCGCCCGTTCGTGCTCGATTAGAGCCTGATCTTTGCACCTACCTATCTATCTGCTAGGGCTTTAGAAGGATTGGTCGCTGAAAACCTCAGAGACGAAACAATTTAGCTATCTTATACCAGCTTAGGCATCTCCGAACTAACGCTTTAGCCACGTTATCCTAACAGCCTTAGCCTTCAAGGACTTTCTTTTGTCATCCACCTATCATATAGAGCCGTCGTCTGCTACTTGCCTAACAAATTTCTATCGCTGAACTGAATAACATGTGGTTCATTTCAGCTGTAGCAAGATTTTACTGTCGACGTTCGGCGTCGAAGATGTCCGTCATTCATGACAAGAAACTGTAACAGTTGGACCGAATTTCTAAAGACAAAGTATAGCAAATTCATTTATAGTTGAATTTCAGCTTGTCCGGAAGTCCATGATATACTCTGCTTGCGAGCTAAAAGTTCAAGGCTCTTTAAGTGGCAATGCTGACAAGGCCCATGAATACTTTGCTGACCAGTCAGCAATCTCAAAGCTAGATAGAAATTTGGAACTTTCTCCACTCTACACCAGTACACCAACTATAACAACAATATCCCAAAACTCTGTTGATGTCGTTGGTCCGAAGATCACTCGAGACTATCCAGCCTGTCGATCACCAGTAGAAAAAAAGAAACCAGACTGCGACGGAGGTCCCTTGGTACAATGGGCAAGATCTGCAAACACTGCGCGATTATTGTTTCGCTTCAGACAGACCCTGAAGTATTCGAAGACTTGCACTCTGTCGACGCCTATGCGCCAGTGAGGCATTACAAATATGTTCAAGAGCTCATCGACTCTGCAGAGACCTGCCTCCTTTGTGATTTTATTCAGCACTCGTGGTCACTTCCAAAGCTCCTGAAACGCTATCCCGACATAAGAGAAGAAGACTACAGATCACTCGAGCTCGAGTTTAAGATCACTAACGCTGTGTCTGCTGCCGATGATGTATCTTGTAACTTTCTCGGAGGGGATATTATTGTGCCGTGGCATGGTTTTGCGGATAGCTTTAAAGTGACAATCACGACTTGTCGTGTTGGCAGTGAGAACTGATCTCCCTCTGTTGTTTGTGGAGATGTTAACAATTTGAATAGGCAAGGCTAGTGAGAGTTCGATTTGGGATTTCAGAGAACCCTCCAAAAAAGACAGAATCAAGACTATCAAGTCCTGGTACATAAACTGTGTGTCTCAGCATGCGGAATGCAAACCTTCTTCCCAGGGATATCCGAGGCGCCTCGTGCAGATAGGCCCAAGGAGGGACGATGTTCGCCTGGTAGACTCGCTTTCACGGCCCGGGGATCGTCCCGAGTACGCTACTCTGAGCTACTGCTGGGGGACATCACGTCCATTTGTGACCACCAAAGGCAACATCAGCTCTTTCCTTGAGAACATACCAAGAGAGTCTCTTCCCAAGACGTTCCACGACGCTATTGATATAATATGGGAGCTCGGCCTCCGATACATATGGATAGATAGCCTTTGCATCGTGCAAGATGATCTTGAAGATTGGCGCAGGGAAGCTACATGCATGAAAGGCATATATGCAGGAAGTTCAGTCACCATCTCGGCTTCTGATGCACAGGACAGCACGCAGGGTTGCTTTGTCGACTTGGACCTAGATCTTTGGAAAGATCTCGATTTGGCGTTCGAGCAGATGGGCGCGCGCTATAAGACCAAGAATGTCCTGATCCGGGTACACCAAGGCGATATCAGGCGCCGGACCAAGTTCGCGAACCTGAGTACCAGAGGGTGGACGTTGCAAGAGCAGCTACTATCTCATCGAGTGATACACTGTATGCAGCCCGAAATGCACTGGAACTGTCATCACAGCTACCATACCGAGTCTCAAGTTACTTTCGAGGGCGAAAGGTTCAAATCCTTTTCTTGGAAGTACTTCCCAGAGAATGCTTCCATAGAAGACATGAAGAGGTTGTGGCTTGAGTGGATAACCGACTATTCTAAACGAAACCTTACCGTTGCGAAAGATCGTCTTGCAGCTCTGGCAGGAATGGTGCAGTACTTTCGCGACAGGACTGGTTTTACACATTTGTTGGGCTGTTGGCACGAAACATTAATCGACGAATTGCTATGGATTCGATTTGGCAATATCCTGGAAGCCTCGGCGGCTCTTTCTTCCGTGCCATCTTGGTCATGGCTTACACGTGTGGGAACTCTCGATATGACCTTCTGGTCTCGTTCCATGGGCTATGAGCCTTATGGTATAAGAGACCATACAAAAGTCGTGGAAGCTGATATTACATGGACAGGAGAACCCATGGTCTCGGATATCTCCTCCAGCACCATGATCCTTGAAGGACCAACTCGAGAGATGAGACTTCGTCTAGACCCGAGATCCAAGAGATTCAATCCGCGATATTTTAACGTCGACGATGAGCAGCCGGATTTTAGAGAGGGCCCAATGCCTTGGCGATGTGCAGGCATGTTTGATACGGAAGACGATAGAGATGATGATCTGTTCACCTGTCTTCTTGTAAGATCGGTTACGCTGGAGACTTGCGATTTTCCTACGCTCCGGTGTCAAGAAACATGTTTGATCCTGGTACCTGTTGATTCTGAAGGTACGGCTTATAGGAGGGTGGGCATTGCTATGTTTCGTGGGGAACAACCTGAGTTTGCTTCTGCTGAGACGAAAAGAATCAAACTGCTGTAGAGTTTCACGCCGCTTTGGTCATAAGTGGTATCATCTGTTTAAGAATATGGTTTTACGAAAAATATATCGTTGCAAGTGTCCGGGTGGGTTCATGGGCTAGAGCAACTTGTGGAGAATTGCCGTTCTCTGCCAGTGACCCCACTGGTCAACAAATACAGAAAGTCTTTCTGAGACTCAAAGTGCTCTGGAGCATGCCTATTGTTTGGTCAAAGCATTGCTTTGAGTTTGCATTGTGCGAGTGAGTCGTGAAGTCTGGCTATATATACGTAAAGTTCAAGCTTTATCCAATAACAACACGGTGCGCTGGCGCAATGGTAGCGCGTAGTCCTCCTAAGACTAAGGCTCAGGGTTCGAGTCCCTGGTGTATCGACAGTTCAGCTCATCACTGATCAGTTCACTTTTTGCGGCTTGTGAGTCTTGGGTCATGGTGTATTTTTGACTGGTCTGTTTCTATTACCACAGCCACATTACTCTACCAGACTCTTTCTTTTCCTTCGTGAAATGGCAAATGAATCTCAGGCAGTAACCTAACAATTATCACTGCAATCTATTTCTATTTTGCAGAAACGCTTTCGTTGATCTGGATGTTATAGCCGATATCTCGCTACGGATTATTTGTTGTTACACAGCAGCTGCCAATGAAGTAGGTACCCTCTCCATACACCATCGAGCCATCCATTTATCAGCCTCTCCAAAAACGATTGACGTGGCTTTAAACATTCATCTTAGCCATTGTCTCCTCTGCCTCCTGCTTCCACTCCTCACGCCATCGTGTCAGCGGTGGTCGTCTCTGCACCACGTCACCCATAGTCCACGTCATGCGCTTCTTGTCCATTTCCTCAGAAACATCATTATCGGGACAAATAATGTAGAATTCGTTCTTTCCCATCTTCTCGTAAAGATACTCTGCAACCTGTTCGGGTGTCCAAGCTCCATCTGGCTTCTCTTTGAACACCTTTGCGCCAGCCTATAAAGACGTCAGTCGGAAGCTTCGGAATTGGAACCATTGGACTTACGAGGTTAGTAAAGGTCCAGCCAGGGACGAGAAGATGGACGCTCGTGCTTTGGTCTTTGAGATCGTAGCTCAAGTGCTCGGCAAGAGTCTTGACAGCTGCCTTTGAGGCGTTATATGCTGCGTTACCAGGAGGGTTGGTGATGCCCTGCTTGCTTCCTGTGATGACAATGCTTGTTGGCTTTGATTTGGCAGCTTCCTGAACGACAGGAAGGAAGGTATTGATGCCGTGGATGACACCGAAGAGATTGGTTTCCATCGTCTTGTTTCGTTAGTCTCAGCCGAAGGGGCCATGTTCAATCGCACTCACATCTCTGAAATAGCTCTCATCGCCCCAAGTACCCTTCATTCCCCGTCCTGCGTTCAAGACCAGAAGCTCGATGCTGCCGAACTTGTCCTGGGCGAGCTTCTTCAAAGCCTGCCAGTCCGAAGTTGATGTTACATCGACTTTCGAGGTGACGACGTCGGAGTCATCTGCGAAGTGCTGCTTGTTCAGATTCTGAAGAGCCTCTTCGTCATTATCGACGAGAAGCACTCGCATGCCCTTGCTTCGGCATGTCTTTGCAATGGCAAGGCCGATGCCTGCGCCGGCTCCGGTGATCAAGGCGGTGGAGCCCGAGGAGAAGACGTCTGTGGGAGACATTTTGGATCCAGATAACGTGATAGTTTTAGGTGTGTTCTGTATGAGTCGTGATTCTTTGTGTTTGTAACGTTATGAGTTTCTTCAAGATGTTCAATTCGGACTTAACGGGGCGATAATACGTAATCACCGCCATAAGTGGTTGCAGTCAATGCGGGGGCTTCCATTCTGTTAGTCAATGTTAGTGAATAAGGCCCAAATTCGAGCCCACCCTAACATTCAGTATCAACCTTTGACAACCATGAAATTCTCCATTTCCCCCACGTATGTCAAGTTGGTTGGCCAATTTATGTTGCATTTCGAGAATAAGTCCCTGTTCTAGAAGTTTTGTAGCTTAATAATGGGATCAGACCCGAAGTGACTGATCTACCGTCGCAACTCATGAGATTGAGCAAGCGTCGTGGGTCCAAAATCCCTAGACAAAGTAACATCAATGACGCATTGGGGGTCTTTGACCACGAACCCGCCCAAAAGACTTCCACTAATAAGTTCGATCGCCCTTATCACAGTTGCCTCGCAAGTTGATTCCTAACTTGCAAAAACTCCATCAATAATGTTAGCCTCTCTCACAACTGCTTACATACATGGGCTTATCTCCCACATAACCCAATAACAGGCATAAGTTTCCGAGGCTCGAGGCCCATTTTTGACCCGCCAAGCATAAAGTCCCTAGTAAGCAGGATACGAAAAAGGATATAAAAGACGACGACAAATCCCCCGCCTTTCACTTCTTGTCGACATATTCTACTGAGTACTGTATCAAGCACCATCTCAAGTTCTCTCACCATGGCTCCCCAGAAACAAGGACGCAAGATAGCCATCATCGGCGGAAGTGGTCAAGTCGGAAACCCTACTATCAAAACCCTTCTTGCCCAACAAGTTCACACCATCACCGCCACCCAGCGTGCTGAAGCTACCAGCACCTTCCCCTCTGAAGTCATCGTCAAGAAAGGCGATCTACAAGACGAAATCTTTCTGGCAGACGCCTTCAAAGGACAGGATGTAGTGGTCCTGATGCCCCCATTTCCAAAGATTATTAGCGTTCAAGAACCAGCTGTCCGCGCAGCTGCCAAGGTCGGCATCCCATACATCCTGCCCGCTGAGTATGGCCCCGACCCATTCGCCCACCGACTCATTGAGGAGAATGAGCTTTTGCAGAACAAGAAGAAGATCCGAGACTTGATCGAGAAGCTTGGCGTAAGCAGCTGGATCTCGGTGACTGTCGGCCCATTTTTGGATATGCACGTCGACTCAGGTCTCTGGGGTCTTGACTTCAAGAACCGCAAAGCAACACTGTGGGACGGCAACGTCGGCACAGTTAGCGGCACTGGTACCAAGTACACTGGCCAAGCAGTAGCAGCAGTTCTCACTCTTCCTGAGGAAAGTCTATCCAAGTACAAGAACAGTGCTGTTTATGCGCCTGAATTTCACTTTACGCAGCGGGAGTTCTTTGAGGCTGCGCAGAGAGCGACTGGGACGACGGGGAAGGATTGGAATGTTGAAAACCGTGATATGGAGGAGGCGCTGAAGGAATTCAATGCCAAGATTGAGCAAGGGGATGTCATGGCTTCGCTGAGCAAGTTCATGCTGACGCATTTCCAGGAGGGTGATGGAGCGGATTTGAGAGGCAAGGTTGATGACAATGAGTTGAAGAAGCTGCATGAGCTTGGACTTGAGGAAGAGAAGTTGGAGGATGTTATCAAGGCCGCACTTGGCTGATCTTGTATTATCTGTAAGGTCAGAATATCGTCTGTTTAATTTTTTGAAGGCCATATGGTTCGAATCAACACAACGAACAATAACACAACTACAAACCTAATACTGGTGAAAGTTTATCACAATATGTCGGACAACTGTTGGTGTGTATCTAATAACAACGTGACGTTCTACTTCCATATTCTGTGTACCCTTGTTTGCTATTCATATTTCTGGTTACCTTTACGTCTCCTCTTCCACATTCATGTAACCAAAGCTCTCAACAAGATTGGTCAACACGCGGAACTTGAGATCCTCTTTCCTCTTCACCACACTGACTGGCCATTGACTTCGCACAGCCACAGCCAATTCCGGCTCTTGGTCGATATCACCAGCCTCCAAAGCCATGGAAGACTTCAATAGTCCAATCTCTTGCGGACGCATGCTTCCTCGAATAACTCGGAATAGCGCCTGAGCGAGGTAGTGGTTTCGACGTTGGTTGTATAGACCTTGAGCTACTAGGATAAGTACCGCTCGGAGAGCCTCTATCTCTGAGGGTGGAGTGTCGTCGTTGATGGCACCTAGGGAGTCGTAGCCGATGATCATGAGTGGTATGACAATGAAAAGATCCATTGATTCGAAACCGTGCCGGAGAAAGTAGAGTCTAACAAGGGTTTGAAGGTTTCTTTTCGCGATAGCTACGATGTGACGTGGTGATGGGTCCTCCTTTGTCTCTACGTCGAGTAGAGGTTCGAAAATGGTGAAAAGCAGCTGGTGGTAAATCATGCTGGATCCCGTTAGTTGGCTTCTCTTACGGTGTTAGATAACTGACTGTATTTGTAGCTGTCCTGGTAGGACAATCCTTTTCGGTGTCAGGGATTCTGGAAGATTGTTGTACCAATTCTCCATTCGTCTGCGGAAATGATGAGCAAGGTAGAGATCTACCTTGGAGCCTTCCGTGTAGGCTATATCGGAGTATTCATTCATGATGATCCGGAACTGGCTCCTCGCCCGAACAACTTCGCCCAGGTGTAGGGGAGAAAGGCCATGGTTCAAGGGGTAGTTTACCCATATTTCGCCATACCACAATGAGTCTTTTGAGGGATCTGGTAATTTCCATATAGGAGGCTCTTTGATGAGTGGACGAAATATGAACGAAAATGCAGATAGGCTGTGAATGTCAATATACAATCGGAAGTCTACAGGTGAGGGCACTCACGTTTCCCAGTTGTACAGAGCCCACGCAGTATACTCTCTGCCCCTCTGCAGTCTCTCACTCTGACCCACCACAGGCGTATCAAAAATACGAAGTTGGTGAGCCAGCGCCACAGCTTGTATTAAGTACGCATTTCCGATCTCATCCAGACCGCAAAGGTTATGGTATACAGCAAACAGCATGCCCGCTTGGATAGTCGTGATGCGCGGCACCGTCGCTTCCAGCTCCCATAACCTCTTTGCCTCGGCCATAAAGCGATATGTCAAATTGTTGGGATTCCAGTACTCAACGCGACCAGAAAGTTGCGGATAGCAGATCTGATTAGCAAGTCAATGATCAGACCCTCAAGTGTCGATAATGTTCTCCTTACACAAGCATAACCAAGAAGCACGTTGACGAGAAGGGGGGAGCAAAAGCTCTTTCGTCCCGCTGATAGATCTTGGAGAAAAAGATCCTTGTGAAATGCTGCAGTGAATTGGTATTCGCAGCGCAATAGTGCGCGTATCAACTCTCTCATCAGCTCATCATCCTTGCAGACGGGTGTCCACTTCGATATTTTCGCGTCGGTGAGAAGTGGTTCGACAACTCGTGCTGCATGGAAGGGTTTTAGGTAAAGACTCTTTTCCTCTTCAGAAGTGAGTTCGGCGGGAACACTTGGTGTTGTCAATTCCGGGCCTCCCTTGTAGGAGTAAACGGAAGCTGTTTCGTACAGCATAGACTTCAAATAGGGATTATCAATATAGTATCCTCTTGGCATATTTGCCTTGTAAGGAAACTCATATCGATATCGAGTTTCGGGTGTAACAGCCATTTGGAGTAGAACGTCTCCAGATTTAGCCTGCTGGAGAACTGAGCCAACATCCGACCCCGACCTGATCTTTCTCAAAATATCCTGAGCATCTTGGTCAGGCAGATTTTTCAGCAGGCCAACAAGTTCTTCAAAGATGGATTGCTTGCTTTCTTTGCAATTGCTTGAACTGCGATGGAAGGCTTGTAATCTAGTTTCTCCAGGTTTAGCCAAATACTTACACGTAAGATTCCGTTCATCACAGCGTCGACATTTCGGTCTTCCGCCAGAGCACTAACACAAGTAATAAGTTTTCTTTTCCGAGATGAACGACTCAGCGCTAGCGAGAACATACCTTGACTTTATGCTTCCGACATAATTCACAGGCCGCAGCTACAGGATTGATTCTCGGCGTAGTGATTATTGGCCCCGAGACCGAACTAGGTCTTACGCTCGCTGGTAGAAGACGGCGTGCTGATCTCGATGGTGGTGGTTGATTGTCGGTCATTGGTTACGGTGTCGTTCGCTCCAAGAAAATGGATTGAGTGTAACAACGAGGCACTTAGCAATTGTCACCAGCTATAGCTGTCTGGGCCGCTGTAGGTGAAAAATGACACCGACCAACGCGGCTCCTTTGATGTTTGTACAAAAGGGAGACTCACGATATGCAAATGGGTCCCACTTATGCTTGTATCCAATCAGAAGTTACGGAGCATCTACGTAACTGTGACGTGATAGTGTATCAACTCGTGAAATTAGGTATGACCTGTGGATACTTATGCAGTTTTTCTACAGCTATAATTGGACAGCAGCTAGGCAGCAGAATAATCCGGCAATTCCGTCTTATAGCCGTTGAAAATAGCCAATAGCAACCTACATTTTCACACCGAATCTTATGAGTTTGTACAGCAGCTGAGGTTTTATGCAATATTTTACATTCCCATGTTCAGAGCTAGGTAGTTAACAGGCTGACAGGTCACCAGATAACAAATTGATCCTAGTGCATTAATCGTACGATTATTAAAAGCAAGTGATATCTCACAATTCCTCTTCTCTCCTCCGATCCCAAACCTGCATGAGTTACCACTCAATCGTAAGCTCTATTAGGCATAACCCGGTTTCCAGGAGGCACCAATCCATTGGTCGCCCTGAGTCTGAGAGTGCTTCCATCTGCCGAGATGCAAAAGTTTTCCCTCATGACACTCGCTCCTCTACCCTCCAGGTTTGTTTTGTCGGGTCTTGAATTTGGATCTGCAAGTGCAAGGGCTAGCAGATCAGGCACGGATTCCCATGAAGATGAGGTAATTCCTGACCAAATGGACCACACAGAGTATGCTATCACAAGAAGTGCATAGACATAGAAAACGGCCATGGCTCCTCTCATGGTCAAACTGTTATCAGCAAAAGCAAATCCAGTCACCCATGTCTCCATTTCCGTCTTGAAGAACCGCTCCATGTCTTCTTTCGACACCGCATAGGGACTTCCGCCCGGACCAAACACTTTACCATCCTGTGGCATGAAGCTTTTCCACCACTCGCCATTTGGATCAGCCAGCGTGGTGATAGCAGTAATGTTAGGGTTCGATCGTGCCAAGCCATTGGCTGCCAGTCCACCGAGAATCGCCTCCAGATGTGCTGTGGAATTTGAGCCTTTGCCATCAGATGTCCACACACCACTGTTGAGAAGCATTTCGTGAATGACAGTTCTGTTGCTTCTTTCATCCAACGGGTTGAGATACTTGGCAAAGCTGGGTGCAAGGTGAACGCGCTGGCCGTAGCCTGGGCTACCGATCCATGAACCTCCAAGTGCTGTTGCGATGGCACCTGAGAAAGGTGGGTATCCCTTGCTGGTCATTGCGACTGCATCACCACTCAAGTCTGTAGTGATCCATCTTGCATCAATCATGCATCCGTAGATATCAGCTGCTTGACTTGATTTGTTAGAAGGCACAGCTATGGCTACCCCGACAGAAGTGTTGGCGATAACAGGCCCCGAGTCAAACCATAATACCTCAGGTTTCTCCAAGTCGGGAAGAACGTCCGACAGCCAGTCACTGAGAATGTCTCTTTCAACCTCCAACGTTGTGGGAGGAAAGGTGACCAAATCAGGAAATAGTATTGTCTTCGTCTTATTGTCGTCAACAGACGTCAGCTCACATCTGGTGTTGGTGATAGGCATAGGCGCACTAAGTTTATGCGAGATCTTCTGGCCGTTATTAAACCTGGTTTGCTTCCGCTTAGCCGAGTCATCGGCCGCTTGTTCCCAATGCAGCGACGTTGTGACACAAGCCTCAGCCGGTCCAAGATGTGGCATTCGAGCAACTGTGTGATTGGGACTGTTCAAGTTGACCCACTTCTCTCTGACATCAACCACCAGATTGACCAGTGTCGAAGAATGGCCAGCTAGCATGATTTCGGCTGGTGGTCGTCTAACGAATAGACCGTTGTTTACTTCACCTGACAGTCGGAGCTTGGATATCAGCTGGCTGTTGATAACGTCCCACTGCCAAGAGGGGCACAACTCGTTTCCAGTGACATTGCATGCTAAACCAATTGTGTGGTCTTCTGTCAGTACAGCCGGGAACATCTCGTCCCGTGTACCGTTGTAGTACACGAAGCTTCCGCCGGCTCTCCAGTCACCTTCCTGTGGCATCATCGCAACAGCGCTGAGAGAAGATGCTCCCAATGCCATGATGGTGCAGACAAAGACTGTGATAATGAAACCAATTTTCTTCCAAGTCTCTGAGAACTTTCCCTTCAGGATACTAAGGAATTCCTCAGACCACAAGAAGCTAATCTCAGAAATCTGCTGGCCTGCTACCAGAGCACCATAAGGCACAGACTGTCCAGTGGTAAACTCATGCCGAATCATAGAGAAGACGATAGCATTGAGAGATAGCACAATAAACATCTCCATCAACTTCGCTGCGAGTTGGATGCCCAATTTTTTCTCAACATCATAGCCAGGTTTTCCTTCGAGCTCTTTGCCAATGTAGTAATTCTTGAAGATATAGAAGCTCAGTGTGATGATGCCAGCGATCGCTGGTAGATGGACCAGTGCTGCTAGGACTGCCGTGAGGCGATCTTTGACAATGGGGACTTGTCGGTTCTTTTTGCGCGCCGATGCTGCGACGATTTGCATGCGCCATTTCTTGAGAATCGTCTTGAGGCGCCAGCCTGCTGGTTTGATCTTCGTACTCTGTCTCTCTAGAGCAAAAACGGCGACATCGTCCTTTCCGTTGTTTGCTTTAAATGTGGAGAGTGGGGTTCCTTCATGGTGCAAGGGATCAAGCGAGGCATGTTCGTCTGAATTGACGGGCTCATACCGCGGCTGGGAGCTCGAGGCAGTTCCTTCAGTCATGGTAGCAGCTTCAATTTCACATCATTTGTCACAGCAAATACAAGGTGGACATAGCGGACATTTATTATCAGTCAACTAACCACCTGCTTTGTCTGTATGCAACCATTCTCATCGTGGGGGCTGAAAAGGCGACAGGCCCTAGGCTTACATCGCCAGGGATACTTGAGCCGCCAATGAGACGACCTAGAGTTTCTGCAACACAGCCTTAAACAGGGGTTCTATACTCGTAAATGTCACTCGATGATTAGTAAATTGCCATCACGAGCGAGAACGTGGTATCAGCAAGGTATCGCAGGATTCATGTCACAAACGTGTGGTAAGCGCTAAGAAAAAAAAAAGACTCACAGCCCTGCAGGGAAAAAAGAATCGGCAGTGATCTTCCCCCACTCAGGCGCTTGCTGTTTCTTCATTTTCATGCTTCCGAGGTGTCATTGCAAGGATCAATTTACATGCCACACAACGTCGGATTTAATACTGGTCAGCGTACGTCCTTGTTCCGATGCGTGGTCTAACATGCTTAACAAACATACTTGCTTCAAATAAGGAATTGTCAGATGGTAGGGCAGGTAAGCGAGTAATTTACGCGAGGACAAGGATAGCACCATGACTCTCACAGAAATATTATCACGACATGTCGCTGTCGTGTGATATGCCAATTGTAAGCAAAGACAGTATTGGTTAGTAGTAAAAAGAACAAGCCATAGTAAAGCTATATCTAAGGTGCAAGAATTAATAAATACAGTAAAACAAAGGTCTAGTGCTATCAGGGTTCAAGCTCTATAGGATAAAAATACAAAAAGATTGATCAGTGAGAGAGTTTAACTATCTGTCAACTCAATCTCACTGCCCCCTCACCAGCTGCATTCAATAGGTGCTTAGTAGCCGAGAAGTTCTAAACTACCACCAGGGTAACCGGTCTTTAACGTAAACTGGGTACGTAAGCCGGAAATGAAGCGACCGTGAAGCCAGCTGATGTCAACCCCCAAGGCTGATCCGCCTTGTGAGCCGAAATGCCTAACGCGATAACAGGTTATTCTCCCACGTTCTCGTATCATCAATAATATCATCAAATAGTGCACTCTCTTGTGGCTAACGTCTTAGACCACAGAAGATATGTGCAAGAACGGGGGATCGAACCTTCGCACAGCGGGTGGACCCGTAGACCAGCACAAGAAGAGACATGGGGTAGGGAGTTACGGATACCGCCGCACCAACTATGAGTACTGATCTACATGAAAAATGCCTGCTACAGGGGGTCACATACCCGCCTGTGTTTGGCGATCCTCAGCGTGGAATGCCTTCATCCGAGTACGCGGTTTGCTCGCTCCCAGCCTCTCTGTTTTTGACCCTTGTCCTCCCTGCCGCCACTTTGCAGCTCGCTAAGTGAAAACGAAATCTTCGAGACATGGACTTTAGGGTAAGACCGCTAGAAAGAAGCATCAATGCATTGCAAAGGACATTGCACAAGGATTTGTCTAATGTGAGTATTAATCATAATAGCAATGGAGTTTCTCCTTGAGTGTGGTTTAAATCGCACCCATTTTCTTCTACATTTTGAGGTAGAGAGCTGGCTTTCTCTCTCTCTGGCTACTTCTCCTACGTGCTCCTATCGCAACCGCACGGGACCGACACCTTACTCTTTAGCATAACTGTTTTGACCACGACGCGCATAATTACCAAACAGTCTCTTTTTGGCTTAATTGGGTCTCACCAAATGACCGCAGAACGAACATACCCGATCATCGACGAAAACGCGTCACAGCAACAAATCTGATCCACAGCGGAGATGAGGCTCCAGTTTTCATGTCTTGAACACGATATCGATAACAGCAGCATTGACCTTCCATCAGCTATAAAACTCCACGTTTCCCTCGCCCTTCTGTTTGTCTTTTCCTTTCTTCTTCATACTTACCTTGTTCCGAGGAGGCCAGCTCACAAATTGGCTTCCTCAGTATGGAAGGCCTGCATTGCACATCGCGGAGTCGTTTCCATGCTCTATTGTCCTTCGGGGCCATAGGGGGCGTAATTTTTGATTTAAACACTGTTTTCATTGTATCTTGGGCTTGATGCTTGAGTATGAAGGAGACATAGATAGAATCCAGCAACTGGCTTTACGTTGATGCGTTGACGCGTCGAGGTAGAAATCGCGCGACGCGCCCAGGCTAGTGCAGTCAATCGGTGACTCAATAAACATTCCAATGGTGCGACGCTCTTGACGCGTTTAAGCTAGCTGTAAGAGATGTCTCGAAGCATTAAGTGACTGTATCTAATCTAGATCAATGACATCTAAATGTTCATTCTTTGTCAGCGCCGTACTGTCGTTCTACCTCCCCTTTAACTCAAGCCTTGCCCATAATGATCGCCGCAGCCTGCTCCGAAAGCGCGTACAGAGGCGCCTGAATATGTGCACTCAGCGGCACAGGAATGACCGACGCGTCAACAACCCTGAGGCCTTCAATCCCCTTGACGCGAAACTCTGTATCTACTACTGTACCCATGGAGCAAGTTCCCGTCGGGTGCCATGATGTACCACTGGTCATCGCTATCCTCTGGTCTAGCTTCTTGTCATCATCGTCCAGAGCAAGAGGCTCCGCGGGCAGAGCCTCAGGCACTGATTCGCCGACAACGTGCTCACTGAACTTGGTTCCCAGCATGAACTTTGTCAATTGACGCAGTCCTTCACGAAAGATGTGTCTGTCCACCTCGGTAGCGAGGTAGTTAAGGTCAACTGTCAAGAGTTAGCTTGTTATGCTTTTCGCAAGACATTACTTCTCACCTTTCGGAAAATCGGCAGGATTCGTCGACTTCAAAGACACAGAGCCTCTAGACGTTGGCAAAAATGTTACCAGAGCAGTGGTCATATGCTCTGCATCGACAGGAACGCCAGGGAATGGAATCTTGGCAAATGCAATGATGTTTTCCAGAAACGTTCGCTCTTGGGTGAGCAGAGGATGCTTAGAGCTATCAGGTCGTTCATCCTCGTCCTTCCCGATAGCTTGAGCAAGGCCGTCGCTTGCAACGCTCGTGTTGAAGATCCAATCGACCGGTGTCCCTTGTCCATACTGGGGTTGTTGGAAGAGAGGGTTTGATGAGCCAAGAGTGTAGCCAGCTGAAGGATCGCGAAGGCGCCAATGCTGAAAGAAGATCATGTGGTCGGCCAGGTTCTCGCCCACTGGGAGGTCAATCACTGGCTCAATTCCAACTTCTCGAAGATGAGCGTTTGGACCGATACCTGAAAGCTGGAGGATTTGAGGAGAACGGTAGGCCCCGGCAGACAGTATAATGTTCTTGCCGGCAACAATGCTGCCGTCCGCAAGCTCAACACCTGTCGCCTTGACCTTTCCATCAGACTCCTGCACGACAACTTTGCGAACGGAAGTCTCAAAGCGGATCTCAACTCCCTCAAGCGAGTATTGACTCGCCGACCATTCGCGTTTACCTTGCTCTCTGGCTTCACAGATGTAGCCACGACCAAGATTCTTTCCAGTATTTTGATCGCCTTCGGGCAGTGTAGAGACACCGAGTTCTTCCCAACCAGCAGCAGTCTGCTCAGCGAGCGGAAACAGGCGATTCGACGCCTTTGCGCAAGTAATTCGCATCGGCCCGTCTTGACCATGCTGATCAGGATTGGCGTTGTCGAACCAATGCTCAGACTTCTTGAACCAAGGTAGTTGACCTTTGTAACTGTATCGGTCATCGCCGACGAGCGATGCCCATTCATCGTACTCAATTGATGCACCACGGGTCCATCCACCTGAAGATCGTTAGAGTACAGTCTTCACTCATCAGATCTGCACTTACCAGAGTTGATGAGTGAACCACCACCAAGGCCTTTTCCAGCATTCAGTGTAACTGTTCGTCCACCAAGAGCAGCCACAGGCTCTGACTCGTACTGCCAGTCTAGTTCGCCGCCCAAGTTGAGGACCTGCATGTCTTGGATCCCAGGACGCTCTCGGGTGTCTTTTCCAGCCTCTATAAGGAGAATCTTGGCGTTTGAATCATATTCTCGCATGCGACTAGCGAGAACACAACCTGAAAGGCCGCCTCCTACTATAATATGATCGTACATTGTTGTAGAGCGATTGGTCAACGCGGTTAGGCTTCGAATGGTTATGAGCCTGGGAAGTTTAGATGTGAAGCAGAGTCTGTCTTAAAGATCCGAGAAAAGACCTCGTATATAAGAGAAAAGGAATATGGCCGAGGCATGATAGTGAAAGCTGACGTGAGACAGAAGGATCGTTGAGATGCTCCACTACTGTGCCGCACGGGTATCTAGGAGACAGATGTCTGGTGTTGCAAGACCATTTTCGAGCACCAAAAGATGATCTTTCAGAGATACGGACATTGGAAAGAATGAAACCATGATGTAGAGTAGCTCAGCTTGTTTTCGTTGCTGTAAATTTCTTCGGTGGAAATTCTGAACGGTTTCAAACATCAATTAGAAGCGTTGGTTTCGTGGTCTAACGGTTATGACTGCGGATTCTGATTCCGCCAGCGAGGGTTCGACTCCCTCCGAGACCTTTCTTTTTGGTTCCTTTCCCAAAGTTGAGGAAGACGAGTAGCATGAATACCGTGTTAAGAGAAATGTAAATGGACAAACGATGGCCACAACTTAAACCATCTGTCATATTGCGTTGGATAGGTCGTGGATTGTGAGCTGGGCTTAGGTGTGCCGCCTAGCGGGAGTCGATTTACAGGGCATTGCAGTGAACCGGTCGCTGGGAACATGCCCAACCGCGTCAGGGATTCCATGAGCCTTCACCAGTTTGATCAAGTATGGCAATTGAGATTGTCCTCGGAACCATTGACAGCATCAATTACTATAATGTAAACTGGAATACAAACCGGTACCTTTGTAAAGAAATTGCAGATGAAATGCATTCCCGAACCGAGCCTTGCTTCGGTTTGTCCCGAGATAACGAACCCCCGCACTTTTTGGACGACCTCTAAATCTTTGGCGATGCCAATCAGCGCCAAGGCTACAAGACAGACACAGCTTGCACACCAACCATCCTTCTTAACGATCGTGAGACAAGGCTATAGTATCTCGGGAAGTGGCCTCCTCTAGGAAGTTTTCAACCATTAAAGTACCGGACAAACGACGCCTCAGAAATGCCGCGGAAGCGGGGTACGCCGACGCCCAAGACTTCTGGGCGTCAAGTCAAAAGCAATCCAACAAAGGGTGGACAGCCATTCTCGATATCTACTGCTGCGGCTGTCGGGGTTATTGCTGTCGCAGCACTGATTCCTTGGAAGTTGGGTCTCTTCGATGGATTACAAAGCAAGACTGCTGTTACCGATCTGAAAGGGCTACCAGACAAAGCCCAGATAATTGACCAAAGAAGCTTCAACGTCTTGGAACGCGTTGCACCATCGTATGAAGCCAATGCTACAACAGTATGACATTTTCAACAAAGACTCCCAAAGATAATACTGATGGAGTTATAGAGGTTTCTGTGGCCGGGTGTCACACATGAGTCCCTCCTAGAACGACCTTTTCATGTCTATGATGCAGAATTCCTAGATATCATTGGGAAGGATCCAAGCTTAACACTACTTGCCACATCGGAGAAGGATCCTCTTTTCCATGAGGCTGTCGTATGGTTCGTGGACTCTTCCAATATAGCTATCTCACAAGCCAAACTAACGTAAACAATGCAGGTACCCGCCCACTGAAGAAATGTTCTTTGTCCAGTCAGCTGGCTCTCCAGATGCGGGAACCGGTCTTGAGAAATCCTCTATTATCCAGAAGATTGCTCTGGCTGACGCTGAAGCCATGAGGAATAGGTCACATGCGCAAAGTGAGGTTGAGATAGCGATCGTGGACTCTCAACCGCGAGTCATAAATCCCAATGGTATATACTCTCGGCCTCTTTAAATCTTAACATACTGACTGACCCTTTCACAGGTGGAACCAACTACAAAGGTCAGATTGTTTTTGCAGGCGAGGGTCAAGGAGAAAACATCCCTTCAGCCCTTTACTTGATGAAACCCGAAAAGCCTTACAACACAACAGGTAAGCTGCAACTAAAAAAAGTGAAAAGATGAGGTGGCTGACTTGATGTACCAGTCCTTGTGAACAATTACTTCGGGAGGCAGTTCAACTCCATCAACGATGTCTCCGTCAATCCACGTAACAACCATATCTATTTCACTGACACGATGTATGGCTACTGGCAGCACTTCCGTCCGGAGCCAGGCCTGCGGAATCAAGTCTATCGTCTTGATCCCGAGACTGGGGCTTTGACTATTGTCGCTGACGGCTTTGCTGCCCCGAATGGTGAGCTGACCTGAGAGGAGTGGTATCAGGGATAGTGATCTCAACAATGACTAAAGATCAATGGCAGGTATAACCTTTTCACCTGATGGAATGCACGCATACATTACAGATACGGGTCTGAGTAACTCTCTGTTTGGGTCTAATCCCACCCATCCTGCATCGATGTGGGCTACCATCCGAATCTATGCCGAATAATCTCTGACCATGTTTCTAGCTACCGCTTTGATGTTCAGAAGGACGGAACTTGGAACAATCGCAAGACGTTCGCCTACGTACACGCCCGTTTACCCGATGGTATGTTAACTACACTCTCTAGCTCATGAAATATTTACTAAAGATTATTGTTTCTGTAGGCATCCACTGCGACTCGAAGGGTAATGTCTACGCAGGTTGTGGTGATGGTGTCCACATTTGGAACCCATCAGGGAAGCTCATCGGGAAAATCTATACTGGCATGAACGCAGCGAACTTCCAGTTCGCAGGACAGGGACGAATGGTAATCATGGGCCGGACGAAATTGTTCTATGCAACTCTTGCTGCTTCGGGGGCTTCTTTGAGTTGATCAGGGAGCGAAGGATTGGGATGGCTGTGCTGCTTCGTGGCATGCCCAGATGGGTAACAGAAGAGATATCATCTAGGACCTAGGCTACAGAAATAAAGTAGCCTAAACACTAGCCTAGGCTGGCAGAAGGTGACTAAATTCTTTCGTCTCTTATGCTTTTGACGGTCAATTCTTCTGACACCCTGCAGCTTGTTCATAGTGAGTTGTACCATCATGACAACAGCTTTCCTCCCGTGAAAGTTAGTACGGTCGTCAATATCGTACACCTTCCCCATTTGGTACTGAGACAGGGTCAAAGCTGGTGCCTAGATTGAACGACGATGCCGATCATATGGTTTAGTCTGAGGGGAACCTGGATAGTCGTCGGCATATGTCGTCTTACAACCGACTCTGACGATGAATAATCCGATCAATGCGCGACCGGACGATCCGCGGCTGAGAAATGATCATCAATAATGCAGGGCGACATCAAAAGAACCATTCGGTCCCGAAACCTTCAAATTCATGCCGATCTCAAACGAAGTTTCCACAGGGCTGTGCAGCTGAGTGCTGATCAATCAGGGGTGATAACCAAGCTTTCGAATGCAACGCAAGAATCCTTCTGTGGCATCGGGAATTAAGCTCATCTACCTCTTAACCTTATCACAGCGACTGCCGTGGTGGCTTAGACCACATTGAGATGTTTATGAAAGGTACCCTTGTAGAAATAAGCGGTCTCCAGGCTTGGGATCATCGCTGGTGAGTGGAGCCGAAACAAGACACGACTTGCCCGATTTGAACATTTCCTTTTCGTGTCTGACGTCAAGTTGGACCTGTAAGGCACACTTGTTCGGAGAATATTGGGCTGGTATGTCACTGTTCTCATGATGCTCAGGAACCCAAACCTACTCCGGACTCTAAGTTGGACCTCGGATAGAGTGTTAGTAAAGAGTGGTGCTATAACTTCAATTGATTCAGCTGCTTTATGTTCATAACTCGACAATGTTGAAGGTTCTTGACTCCTGATATTATTAAGGTATGGGCAGTTTTGCGAGGCGTCGCGTTGTAGTGAAAGTTGTAGACCGTCGACTTCACACAGCCTTACAGTTGCACGATTGACCCACGTGCTGTACAACGCCGCGACGATCTTTTTTAGTTCTTCATCCCTTGTTAACTCCGGGCATTAAAGTATTCGCCGTTGAGTAAAAAGCAAGACAATGATGCAATTGACTCTATAACGTTTCATGGCTGAAACAGCATTCCACGTTGATTGGGCCCGATGCATAACGGAAGGATTCGTAGAGCAACAGGCCTATCCCTCATAGAAATTAAAGCATGCGAAAGTTCCATGAGGTTTTGAGAGGATCTCGTATGAGGAACCAGTTAGGATGGTAGGAAAAATTGTGATCAGCGTTCGTGCAACGTAATTGTCTGGGAGGTGCATAAGCTGAATGATCAGCAGTGCAAGGCTCAATAGTAACCTGTTCATCGATCGGATGTTGATGAGGAAAGATGGTTGAATAGAGCTTCAATCAAGTATAAATATCTGAATAGATACCAACAGTTCTCAACCTCATCATCACCATCACCATCACAACCCCATTCCTCAACCTTCATCATGCAGAACAAGCTCTTTACCGCCGCAGCCCTTCTCGGTGCTATTGCCTCAGTCCAAGCATCGCCTGTCTCTAAGCAAGTCAAGAGAGACGTTCTCACAGCCTTGCCCGAGGGTGCGGACGAGATTGAACTCAAGTTCCAACCTTCCCTTGACTTTGACGGTGATGGTTGCTACCAGACTGCGGCTATCGACCCTGATGGCAATTTAAACGGAGGACATGATGCAACTGGCACACCTGAGGGAGATTGCCGTGATCCTCCTCAGCTGGATAACTCCAACACCTACTCTCGCAAGCGTTGTAACAACGGTATTTGCGCTATCATGTAAGCCCCCCCCGCTCTATAAACAGAGAACAAGTATTAATGGTGGAACTATAGGTATGAGACATACTACGAGAAAGACCAAGGCGCTCTAGGTAGCTTCGCCGGTGGTCACCGTCACGACTGGGAGAACATCGTTGTCTTCGCGAAGGGCGACACCGTCCTCCGCGTCGCCCCTTCATGCCACGGCGGCTACGGCGGAGCCAGCAACGAGTTCCCCATAGACGGAACAAGCCCTCTTCTTGTGTACCACAAGGACGGCCCCGGAACTCACTGCTTCCGCTTCGCCAATGATGATGACCGGGCGAACCCTGAGAACCCTACCGGCTCCTTCTTCAAGGCTCCTCTCGTTGGGTGGGACAACTGGCCTGATGTTGGTCTCCGAGACAAGATGCTTCAGAACTGGAGTGGTGGTGTTGGACCCAAGTTGGATGATGAATTTGGTGATTCGCTCAAGGATGCTGCTGGTGATGGCGGTGTTGAGGGATTTGACCCGTACGTTGACGAGTAAATTCTCTCATATTGACTCAAGAGTGTACTTAGTTTCTATACCAATATTTTGTCCAGATTTAAGCACTTTTGATGTTTGTGTCCATTGATTGACAGGTGGGTAACAGAAGAATTGTCTTCTAAAGCTCAGGCTGCGAAAATATAGTAGCCTAAGTGCTAGTCTAAGCTAGCATAAAAGGATGAAGTAATTTCGTCTCTTATGCCTTTAGGGGCCAATTATTCTGATACAATGAGGATAGATAAACTGCAATTGTTGTGAATGATATAGGAAGCCAAAACCTATCGAACCGCAAAAGCCCGTTGCAATACCCCGTCTGTCTTCTTATACTCGCCTTTCCCATCAGTGTCAACGAACTTAAACAAGCCATCGCACTTCTTCGTACCGTCAGGAGAAACGATATTAAACGTCTCCACAGCTTTCCAAAAAGCCTTCACATCATCCATATTATCGAGCACAAAAGCCCCCAGGCGCACAGCATACATGCCCTTTTCATCTTCTCGTCTATCCAGAACCAAGCAGTGTAGTGGATTTGTGATTCTTGTCATATCAGCAAAGATGGGCATTGCAAAGGGCCCTTGACATTTGACAGCTTCTTCCTCAAAATCTACATCCCAATAGTTCTTACTATCTATATCGATCGTCTTTCCCTCCCAACCAGAGTCTGCGTCTTCGTTGATGGTATCAAAGTTGATAAGCTTCATACGGTTTCCTGATCCGAGCCCAGCTATGGGGATAACAGAGCCTTGGATGTGCAGAAAGAGGCGAGAAGTCTCTTTCAAATCATGGTCTGGACCTGGAGTAGACTTGGCGTCGAGAACAGTTGCGAAATAGATGTCAATAGGACTCACTCCTTGCGGTTCGATGAGAGTATCCTTCAGGGAACACCACGACCAGCTTGGAGCGACGTATTCGTTATATCGCTTGCCAGGCGCCATCGGGGCGAGTCCATCCAGTTGGAACCGCTGGATATTTGATGTCGCTCGCCATGCTAGCTGCCTCTCCAAATATGGACGCCATAGTCCGGCAATGAAGAGGTCTTGCGTTTTATCGTCCACGGTTTCTTGCTCTCGTGGATCTTTCTCTTGCTTCTTCGTTTCGATCTCGGATTCTGCTAAATGTTTGAAGGCGTGATAGAATGTTTCAGCCAATCCACGGAGCGCTGCCAGTTTGTCCGTTTCTACAGCGAGTCGTGCTTGGCCATAGATCCGGATGACATTACCCCAAGCGTTGAACAGGCTCTCGCGGGTAAGGTCTTCTAAACCATCATTCCTAATTTGCATGACTAAAGACTTGAGCGCTGAGACCGGATCAGAACTAGAGGTCGGCCGACCGAGTGGCAGCCTCTCGCAGACACTCATCGACCCGCACTCGAACACGAGTTGCTCTAACCCTAGATGTAACACTCGAGGC